>LUCG01184660.1:0-13179 GCA_001633085.1 Carthamus tinctorius | reverse complement strand
AAGATATCATTAGGAATAGCCATGATCAACAGTCTTTTGCACTTTGCAGCCAGATCTGCAATTACTTTATATGTCTCACTCCATTTTTCAACAAGCTTTGGTTCAATCGATTCAGGGACTTCAGCATTAGTTGTAGTAGCAGGAACGCATGGTATGAATTTTATGGGTATGTGTGAAGGTTTATCAAAGATTCAGTGATTCGTGGATGAATTCCCTCTAAAAACGATACCATCCTAACCTTCCATTGCTGGTATTCATCACGAGCAAGTGTGGGAGGTTTCGATTGAGAACCAGTGCTCAAAAACGCAGTATTAGCGTTAGCCGCCATTAAAATGCAATAAAAAGCTTCAAAAACTCAAGAAATTTGAAGAAGAAGAAGAAAGAATTTGGTGTTCAAATCACTTCAATTAGTACCAAAATCAGAAACAATTGAATTTATAATTCAATCATGCTCTGATACCAATTGTTGATCCCAAATAACAATGATTCTAATACTAATCAATCACAAATATCACTCAAATTATATAAAATGTAGCGGAAGAACTAATAGAGTGATTACATGTGTGTGATCTACAAACAGTAAACAAACTATGTAAAGAATGAAGGAGTAATTACTGAAATGTGATGAACACCAAGAACACACACTTAATGTGTGAAGATGAATAGAATTCGCTCAAAGATTACTCAATCGTATTGATCTCAAAAGGTATTACCAAAAGCACATAAACAGATTACAAATGAAGCGTTATTTATACTAGTCCTAACAAACTAGTAAGCTAAGATCATTAACGTGTCTTCATCTTGATTGTTGGAAGTAAGGCGGTAATAACCGAACACACGTGAGGAGCATGTGATCAGCTTCACTTGAAATCTTCTAAGTCTTCAACCTGTTAGAGGCCTAGGACCGCAGATGCTCTGTGGAGGTTCACAGAGCCTCTGCCATCTTTTCCTTGTATCATTTTTGGTCCTCTGTTGAAAGACCTCTATGAAGACTTCTCTGTCAAGTCTGTACTTAGCATTTTTCAATACTTCTCATCTCTGTAGAATTGGAGCTAACAACTACACAAAACGAAGACCAGGTGGAGTCATGTGAAACGACTACACAAAACGAAGACCAGGTGGAGTCATGTGAAACGACTACACAAAATGATGATCAAGTGGAGTCATGTGAAACGACTACAAAAAATGAAGACATAATAGAGTTTTGTAAAGAGTGGAGTTGTGTGATACTACTACATAAGGATTGAAGAAATTTGTGAAAAACAATGTTGCGAGAACTCAAGAATATGATAATAAAGACGATGCTACTTATACGAAAGAATGAAGACTCAACAACCAAGCTACATGGAAGGAAACTGCTTGGTACAAACAATCTACTTCAGCATAATCGAGATTAAGGGGGTGAATGTTAGATTAATCTCGATTTATCTATGCAATTAATATATATATATATATAGGTAGTTATTTTAGTGAAAAGGTGTGACTATTCATGAAGAGGTGTGATGCTTCATGAATCAACACCACCGTTTGAACAGACACGATGGTTCGAAGGCACCTTTTCGTAGTTTATATAGGAACCATATGTAACAAATTTCAGTGTGACTTTCTCAAGCAATATCTATAGAACCTTTGGTTGTTTATCATATAGATCCAACATTATGAAGGTTAAAACACATCAAAACTTGAATACATTCTTTGCAATTGGTTTCCTTGTCGGAAAACGTAGGTTTACATTACTAACAAGAGGTATATATACATGATTACAATAGATATCTAATCATACAAAGAAACTATACTAAGAAATCAAAAAGATACATCCAAATATTTACAAAACAATTTGAAGAATGTTAACATATTTTATCTGGTGATCTTTCATAGACGTATGATACATATATAGACGTATGATAGATATCTACTTGATGGTGTGTAACAACTTCCATTCACATAACTATTTGTGAGATAGTATGTTATGAGTGGTCATTTATAAATTATACAATAGTCGACTCCTAAAGGAATCAAAAGAAGAAAAATCAAATATGTGGATCATCTTCAATTTATGTATCAAAGTATGTAGAAGCAGACTAATATGAGCCACATTCTTTCAATTATCACGACCAAATGCCTTCACAACATCTATAATTGGAATTTCACAAATCGGACATTCCCCACTGGTATGTTGCAACTCCAACGCACATTTGAAGCAAGTGCACATGTGTCCACATCTAAGATTAGCGCCACATAGTATCAAAAGTATATGCAAAAAGTGAAACATTATAGATTCTTGAAGACGGAATAATTTACCTATAGAGAAGCGAATCGACTTGCATGTCACCACAAATACAACAATCACTCCCCCCCAAACTCGATGGTTTTCGTTCTTTCTTTTGATCTGTAACCATAATCATAATATGATCCACTCAAAGAAAACAATTTAAAATGTAACACCATCTGAAAAATATCTCACCTGCAACAACTTCTAGATTCTGCTTAAAGGAATGTTGCATTTTGATCTGCATGGTAACACAACATTTTATTGATTTGCGTAGCTCCATAATCTCTTGATGAAGTTGCTCCATGTGTCCTCTCAAGTCATATATAAGTTCCATCTCCTGTCATAAGACAACTAGAATCTTTAGTGGTCATTCATTTTATAGATCCATTCATATAGATTTCGTTTGGAACTAGAGAAAAAGAATGAAACTTACAACTGAAGGATGATGAGGGGTGATAGAAGAGGATTGTGGAGTACCATTTTTATTTGAACGATTAGATGAAACAGATTGTTCTATAGAAGGAGATGTGGTTGGATCAGAGCTAGAAGTAATATCAATATTAGGTCTCCATGATCGTTCTAAATATTGTGGTACAAATCCACTATATTCACTGTATTGTTTCTCCATTCTCCTATATTCATTTACTATTGAACCATCTTCTTCTTGTTCATATTGTTTTCCCTCATTAGCCACGACTTCCTTCATCGACTCATATTTCTCTCTTACTACTACTTGTTTTCCTACCTGGACATTCGGTTGTTGGATACGATTCATCATTAGTTGGTCTATTTTTTCACGTAGACTACTTGCAAGAAAACTTGAGACATTTTTCCTGCATAAACAAAAGAAATTAAAAGAGCAATTCAAGAATAAACCTAACTTGAAATCGCAAAGAAATTATTGACAACAATAATTAACTTGCCTTTCAAGAAGTCGCTTTATGTCTATGTGGCCTGAGAAAGGATCAAGCATCTCTTGGTACCTGGCTTGCCTCATATCTTCCCAATCACTTTTTGGGCGAGAAATGTCGTTGATCCAATCATGGGTGGTATCAAATTGCAAATCGTAAGTGTCATCTTCATCAATGTCACTACGAGTTTGAGAATTTTCACTTATAATACAACCCTCATAGCTTTCTAACCCTTGTTTTGATCTAGCGTCATTCATATCTTCCGAATCACTAATCCCCTTTTCATCCGTGTGATTACTATAAGATGTTTTAGCCGACATAAATTGACCTTCATCTTCATAAAAATTATCTTTATAATCATCCTTATAGAGTAGAGTGCCTTCTTTATGCATGATGGAATTAGAATAAGTATCTACATATTTTGTTTTATGCTTTACATGGTGATCTTTGCAAGAACGTGTCGATTTTGGAGTCACGGACTCTAGTTTTGATTGTTGATCGTGGTTCTTGCTATTGGTGTTGGCGTTGGCGTTGGCGTTGGCGTTGGCATTGTTGTTGATGGTGGTGGTCTTGGTCTTGGTTTTTGTCATGATCTTAGACTTGGCATCCACCTCTCTGGTTGGGTTGGAGGATATATAAAGATCCTCATTTGGGGAGTTCTTCATCGTATTTCTTTTATGTTTCCTTGAATCTGTTGCTTCTTTCTCAACTCCCGAGTTAAATTTTTCCCTAAATTTCACACAATCATACATTCATGTCATATATATGTTTGCATGATGATTGTGTGTGAAATAGAGAGAATGTTACCTTAGATCCATAATATCTAAGCGGTTATTTGATTCTAGTGAGTTTGAAACACAACGCCTAAGCCCTTTAGCTTCTGCTTGTGGTTCGGCTCCAAGACGTAGCACAGACTATAAAGACATCAAAACCTGATCTTTAAACAAAAATAAAATATGACAATTGAAGAAAATATTGAAGAAATGTATGCCTGTAGACGACTTCGATGTGGAAACTTTGAAACAACTTTTCGTTCTACCAACCATTGGAGCTCTTGAATCTTATCATGCTCTGATCGCATAGGGAAAACTTTGAAAGCATGTCGGCCTCGTACCAGATGTCCTGAAACTTTAGCACGTGTGGTGCGAATTGGAGGCAATGATTCATTACCATTTCCACCAACCAAAGAACCAGCTGCCAATTCCTTTTCTTTTGATAACTTTTTGATGATATCCACCACCCGTATTTTTTCTTTTTCTGCGTCAACAACATTTGATTCCTTAGAATCCTGACTAGGAAGAGGACAAGAAAGGCTCCTAGAACAGTTTGTTTTATCAGATTCACAATCAGTATCAGAATCTCTACTCTTTTTGACTGTAAAACCATCAGAAGCATTAGAGCCTCTTGGAGTACATTGAGAAGGATTGTTAACATTATTCTCTACAAACCCATTTCTTGAAAGAGGACTATTTGAAGGAATTTTGTTTTTATTCTCTTTACATGGCCCTGAATTGCTACAATTGATAGGAGGAGAATTGTTGTCATTTTTGTTTGAGTTCTTGGCTTCAGCCAAATCCTTCCATCTTCTAAGAATAGAAGAAACCCCTCCAGGAGACGCAGAATCCACCATAGAGCTTGCATTAGAAGGAGAATCATGTTGCTTTGAAGAATCTGATGACTTTTTCAGAAGATCCACATTTTTGGTTTTTTGATCACATGAGAAAACTACTTCACGAGCTAACGTCCAATGATCGTTCATTGGTTTCTTTTGCATCCCACTATTACTATTGCTGCCATTGCCATTGCCATTCTTGTTATCATTATTGTTAATGTTCTTGTTTATGTTCTTATTCTTATCGGTGTTTTTGTTTTTGTTCTTGTCATTATTATGTTTGTTTTTCTTGTTGAAGGTATAGGGCAGCCATGCATAGTCGAAATCATTATTTGATTCAGTGTTGTTTGTCAAGTTGCTGGCGTCATTGGATGTGGGAAGCCATGAATCATTGACATGGTCGTTTTTTCCTTTCTGATGATTGGAAACATCAGATTCTGAAGTAACAGTGGGTAACCATGAATCATTGGCAGTAGGTGTGGAATCTTGAGTGGGAAACCATGATGAATCGTCATCTTCATTGATGCAGGAATGCGAATGTATATAGCCTTTTTTGATGTTTGATGAACGATTGTGATCCCTGATAGTAGAGTACCTAAATGGTGAAGAAGATGAAGCTACTACAACCTGTAAAGACCCCATCAATACAATCTAAGAATATGTCTCAAATCAATCGTCGAAGCGCATTGCAATTGGAAACAAGAAACATAAACTCAAATTCATAGGGAAAGCAGAAGCAATGGCAGATAGATGAACTATGGAGAGAATGGAAAGTTTGAATTTTGAATGAATTCGTGTATATTAGGGACATAATCAAAGGAAACAAGTCGTTGTGAAATGTAAGGACACAGTTCAAAACCATTTTTTATCCATACGTTTATCTCTATGTTCCAACCATTTAGGTAATAAATAGAGTAAATTATGAATTTCATCCCTGTGGTCTCATGTTGATTAAGAACAAGGTCCCTAACTCTAAAACTTATAACTAGGGTCATGGTTTCATTTCCATTAAGGATAAGGTCCTTTTAACCTCAATAGCCGAATAAGTCAAAAAATTCCCTTCACATTGGTATCCTTGGAGGCATATTCCATGTGGGGTTGGTCGGGTTGTTAATAATTTTTTCCCCAAGTTAGTTAGGTATGTTTACTCTAACTTCCCTTAACAAAAACCCCATTACGTTAGACATATTTTAGTAATTTTGTTCATTATTTAATATATTTTTATATAAACTTTAGATTCATTTTGTACAAGTGTATAAAGCATGTAATGATATAAAAAAGAAACAAAAAACTACGACACTTTAAGCCATCCCTAAGGACCTCGGCTACTCCTTTACTCCCCGTCAAGTTATCTTCACTTGTGAGAACCCTTTTTCTATAAGAACCCTTCTCCTTTCACCAACCAAAAAACACACACCAAGCACTCCAAAACACTAATCACTAAAATTAAAAAGTAAAATCAAAATCAAACTCAAAATTAACACAAACTCAAACTCACTAAAAAACAATTTGCTTGTAGAGATTTATTTACTCAAATCCAACCCAAACCGATTTTTATAGAAAAAAACTCAACAAACAAGAATCATCATCATCTAACCAGATATTATCTTTTTATTTTGAAGAAAAAAATTAGAACTAAGAAGAGAGGAAAAACAACTAACTAACCTCTCTGTTTATACCAAGATATTATAGTACAATTTTGACTTTCCTTCCTCTCTTGACTTAAATGTTTGACTTTGACATTTCTTCATCCTTGACTTCGACTTCGACATCTTTGACTTCTAACTTATTTTCTCGTCTCATGAACTCGGATACAATAATATTAGACCTAACAATCTCCCCTTTTATATTCGAGATCACTCTTGAAACAAATTTCAGCTTCAAAGATCTTCAACAATCTTCTATCTTGAAGTCAACCAAACTTTATCAACTAAATGTGAACAAAGAATAACAATATCCCCCTTTGATAAACATCATATTTTGATGATAATCTTCATCTCCAACCAATCATCAAAAAATTTCAGCAATCTTCAATAATCAGATATCTTCATATCCATTTTAGATAATTAGGCTCAAAGCTTTGACACTACGTGTACTAAGCTCATCACATTCAAATCTTCGAATCCAATAGCTTTTCAACCTCATATCTAAATTTACAACCAATACAATCATAAAACTAAATATTCTATTTAACTCCCTCTTAATCTTTGTTTACTTCCTATTAACTATTGTCTAAAATTTCTCGTCTCTAAATCTTGATACTTTTATCAATTCTTTCGCCGCAATATCAACGCCTGCTTCAACTAGTATCTTCATATCTTTGCATAAACTCTTTGATATATTCATTCATGTCTTTGATATCATCCCCCTCATGATGATTAGGATAATCCTAAGCATCATGAAAAATCAAAGACATTATCACAAAACCAATCATTTGCTTATATCCCATGATTACTCCCCCTCGGAAAAATATTTCATTCAGATCAAGTCCCTCCCCCTCACACACACACACACAAAAATGGGTAACATCTAACATAGAAGCACATTTAGCAACTATTATCACAATATCACATCAATCGAAATAAATTCAATTGAGTGGCCTATTTTTAGTGTTGGCAACCAGGTATCACTAATAGGACTTCCAGTCATCATAGAAGCAAAGTTATAGAACTAAGTTCTCAGAGTATTCCGGAAATATCACAAAGATATGCAATTGAATTCACAAACACTCGTGCAAGTGTCAAAGAATTATAATCATAATGATTAGGCTCAAATACTGATTCATCCTACGATGCAAGTTTGAAAATCAATAGACTCTTGAAAATAGAATACGAAGTTTAGAGACCGCAAGGTATGTCTTCATTTTTCAATTTGTAAATCTTCCGAGTGAAGAATAGATATATGATCATTCTCCGTGAGAATTAAAAAAATATCTTTTAAGAGATGCTTGAGTAGCTTGGTGGGGTGACACAAGTTATCGACACTCGGTCCATGTTTGTTTCAATATTCATCTCCAAAGACCGAGAATGAATAGATAATATGGTAACCCGAATAACTCTTTTGGTTTGGTAAGGATCTTTTTATTCTTTGAAATCCTATCACACTCACACTATTTTCGTTTGAACTCCCCTTTACTCAAGCTATTAGTCATTTTACCTCATTCACACCCCCACAAAGTATTCTAACCTAGGGATTTGTTTCTTGGGAAGATCCTCCAGCTCTAGATTGGTCATAGAAACTTCTATATCCTATCACATAAGTTTAATATCATAAAATGATTATTTGAACCTCAGAGTAATTTCATATCAGAATGTGATATGTTCAGAAATCAATATATGAAGAATAGGTTATGAGTTGATTTATTCAGAAGCTAAAATATCTTAAGAACGAGTCTTAAACTATTTTGTTCAAAAGTCAAAATTGTTAAGCTTGAATTCCAATGAACAAGATGCAACCGCTAAAAAGATTGACTCAGTAAGTACAATGTTTGCAACAGTAGAATCAATGATTAGAAAGTTTAATTGTGAAGAACAAGTCATAATTATTATTCTAAAGAATTGAATAACTAAAATGAAATAATGTTCGTTGAAAACAAATTGGAATTTAAACGAGTATATTTTCACCGAATATTTGGGACATGGAAATAACTGTAATAACTGAGATCTAGAAATGTATGTATTTATCGAATTGGGACCTATTTCGAGGACATTTTAAATATTCAGGGGCTATATGTAACTTCTGGGATTTAAATTGTAGATTTTTGGTGAGCAAGGACCAATTGTGAAAAATATTTTTGGTAAGTGGGCTTGGATATTTTTAGTAAAAAATAGAAGGCCAAGCCCAAGCCCATGGTATATATTTACCATTTTAGGGCAACTTTTCCATTTAGGGTAAATTTTCCTACTGTGTGCGTGTGTTTTTGGAGGGGAGCAACAACATCATCAATTTCATCATATTCATCGTCATCATAATCATCTGTCTTTGGTAAGTTTCTTGATTTTGATAGTAATCTAGTCTAGAACTGTGTAAGGATCATTTGTGGATTAGATTGTGCCTTTATTATTAAGTTTTAAAGCTTTTGTAGGTGGATTTTGGGTACCAGATTCGATCTCCTCGAACCTGGAAACCCGAATCGGACTTTTTCCCAAATTGGACTTTGTCCGAGTCGGACTTGGCATTGTCCGAGTGGGGCTTGGGCTTTGTCCGAGTCGGACTTTGGCCCTTGTAACAACCCAAATCCCATAACGGAAATAAAGTAACACCCAGTGATCTAACGCAACGGAAATTTAAATATAAATCTAAACTTTTGGCCTTAAGCCGAATAGAAAATTCAGAGGTAAGTTCAAAAGAAAGTAATGCTAGTGGAACAACCGACCACAGCTGAAATTAATCTAGTTGACCAATGAAGTATCTAACAATACTTGAGAATGACTGCCGACTAACCGTGTGCTTTCTCTTTACCCCTCCTGCCATCACGCACAATCCCTGAAAATGTTTTTAGGAGTTTTGAAAACGAGGCTTAGACCATAAGGGCCAGTGAATTCCCTCAAAACATGTTAAACACAGACGGCCCGTTGGCCCAAAATACAAAAAACAATTCAACGCCGGTGGTGCATTGTGAACTTAGACAACTAAACGGCTCACACGAAATACATTCATGCCCCAAATGCCCTTCAGGGTCACCCAAAACAGATTCGGGCCCCAGGCTATTGCCCTTCAGGGTCACACGTCGGAGACGTGCCCTAGGCTACATTTACACTCCCAAGGACGTGCACCGAACCTTGGTACCCTAAGTCCGCCACGCAACACACCCATCCCATATTCACATAACCATCAAAATAAGCAAGCTATTAATGTACATTAAAAGAAGCAGTTTATCAAATACAACAATTCACTATCAGTTATCAAACATCTTTAGTTTAAAAATATACGTTTGGCAAGGGAACTCACCTAAGCCTATCTTCCGATAAATCACTACTGTTCAGCCTTGTCTATCCAATCAACCACCGATCTAGAATATCATCAATCGTTCTTAGAGAGTGTCTAAATTTTTAGTTTCTATAATAATAATTCATTACGGGATCTTCCTCGGAATATTAACCCTACGGTCTAAATCTCTCAAAAACCGACTCGAAATCTACCCGAAATCCGACCCGGAGAACACTCGAAATCCGGCTCGGACAAATCTAAAGTCCGACCCAGGCAGCCACCAAAGTCCAACTCGGGAAACAACACAATCCAACTCGGGGAATACACAAAATCCGACTCGGACTATCCCCAAATCCGACTCGGGAAATAGTCAAAATCCGACTCGGACTATTACCAAATCCGACTCGGGAATCAGTCAAAATCCGACTCGGACTATTCCCAAATCCGACTCGGGAATCAGTCAAAATCCGAACGAAAATACTCATAATCCGACTCGGACTACAGAAGGAGTAATCCGACTCGGATTTCTCCAAAAATTCGATTCGGGGTATCCAGACTTCGAGGAGATTGAACCTGGACCCTAAAAATCGTGCCAAAACTGCTATGAATCCCATAATAATATCCAAATTCAACCTACTACACATATAGGATCAGATTAGGAACAAATCTAGCTAAATCTTACCCCAAGGTATGAGAAAGGCGATGATGATGATGAAGGTGATGATGTCTGCAACTGCTCTCTAAATCCACACACTCCCACGCTGATAAAAGTTTACCCTAATTGGTAAAACTTTACGTTACAAAATCATATATAGGATGGGCCATGGGCCCTTGGCCTAAATTAACTTCCAAAACTAGCCCAAATTCAATTAAACCCCATGGTTAAATAAAAAATCACATTTGGCCCCTCAACCTTCAAAAGATCCTCAAAACAAACCCCATTTGTTAAAATAATTACATTCCTGAAATCTCAGTTATTACATCACCTCCCCCTTAAAAGAATTTTGTCCCGTAATTCAATCGCTAAAAAGGTGCGGGTACTTTGCTCTCATGTCCGCCTCTGTCTCCCATGTGGATTCCTGTCCCTTAGGGTGCGTTTGGTAGGTGAACATGATAGAACAGTACTGGACAGAACAGGATAGGACAGAACAACTGTTCAGTGTTTGGTAAAACTAGTAAGACACAATAGGACAGGACAAGACTGGCTAAATGACTAATTTACCCCTCATGAAATATTCATTGTTTTTATACCAAATAATCATTCTAAATATAAATTAATGCATACTATTTAAAAATGCAAAACATCAAAACATAAACAAATTCACATATCACTTGTGAATCTGATCCCAAACATCATCACTTCTTGGGGTGGGTATGGTCGGTCATTGCAGTAGCATTTTGGTTATCAAGTGGCAAAAAATTGATGGAGCAATAAACAAAGAAAAAAACGATGGTGTTAAAAAAGAAAGTTAATGGAACAACAGAGTGCCCGATTAGAAGAAAACATAAATCGATGGTGTTAAAACAGAAAAATTAACAATATTTGTGGAGAAGTCGATGGTGGATAACAAGATTACATGAGGAAGAAAGTTGGAATCGATCTAATACATAAATCCATCTATTGAGAAGGATTGACCGATTAGGGGAAATTTGTAGAAATCGATTAGGACAGCGTGGATCTGGAAGTATTGTTTATTTGAGAAATAAATCGACTTTGAATGGGGAGGTTAGCGTCGATCTGAAATATGGAAGCAACGATCTGGAAATCGACTCAATTTGCAGAAGATATGGAAGCAACGACTTCATAGAGATGGAGGCAACGACTTCATGGAGATGGAGGCTGCAACGATTTTGAAGCAACCACTTCATGGAGATGAAGGTTGCGACTTAATGGAAATGGAGGCTGCAACTTGGATGGAGATGGAGGCTGCAGTAGAAAAGATAAGTATCTGATGTGGGTATTAGGTTAGGAAACAAAGAAAGGGTATTTTGGTAAAAAGGTTGCTTGTTCTACTTTGTTCCATGTATTTTGATGGAACAAGCGTGTTCGATGTGTGTTCTACTTAGTTCCTGTCTGTTCCACCTCAAGTCATGCCAAACATGGAACACCAATCCTTGTTCCTGTCTGTTCTATTCTGTTCCACCTACCAAACACACCATTATGGAACTTCTATTGGACTCTCACCAAGTTTATCTCCTTATTCCTTAGCCTGCGGACTTTATGATCCACCACGGCTATCGGTTTCTCTACAAAGTTCAGCTTCTGATCAACCTTGATCTCTTGGAACGATATTGCCATCTCGGGCTCCGCCAAACACTTTCTTAGGTTCGAAACATGAAACGTGTGGTGAACCCCACTCAGTTCCTCTAGCAACTCCAACTTGTACGCCACTGCACCGACTTGCTCAATAATTTTGAACGGTCCAATGTATCGCGGGCTCAGTTTTCCTTTCTTTCCGAAACGTATAACCCCCTTCCAAGGAGACACCTTCAATATGACGTGGTCCCCAATTTGGAACTCGATGTCCTTCCTACGCTTGTCGGCATAACTCCTTTGTCGATCTCTAGCAACCTTCAGCCTTTCTCTGACCTGCTTGATTTTATCAGATGTTAATTGTACGATTTCCGGTCCGGCAAGCTGCCTCTCACCGACCTCATTCCAACACAGCGGTGTTCTAAACTTTCGCCCATAGAGTATCTCGTATGGCGCCGCCTCGATACTTGCATGATAGTTGTTGTTGTAGGCAAACTCAATTAAGGGTAGATGGTCCTCCCACGATCCACTGAAATCTAAGGCACACGCCCTCAGCATGTCTTCTAAGGTTAGGATAGTTCGTTCGCTCTGTCCGTCCGTTTGCAGATGGTAGGTGGTACTCAGATTGACTTGCGTCCCAAGCTCCCGCTGGAAACTCCTCCAAAACGTCGAAGTGAACCTGGTATCACGATCGGATATGATAGACAGAGGGATGCCGTGGAGAGATACCACCTTGGCTATATACAACTTAGCCAGCTTCTCTAGCGAGTCAGTCTCCTTCATGGGTAACAAGTGTGCCGATTTAGAAAGTCGATCGACCACCACCCATAACGAATCATAACCCTTCGGCGTACGAGGCAGCTTCGTCACGAAGTCCATCGTTATGTGATCCGACGTCCACTCCGGTATTTCCAACTGTTGCAACTTACCATATGGTCGTTGATGCTCTATCTGTTGGGAACTGTACGGCATAAAAGGTTTTTGCACAGCGGAAAGAAAAACAGTAATTCCCAATCCCGAGATACATCCAAAANGGAACGCTTGTGGGGAGTACACCGCTACTGCACCACCGCGAGATTCGCTGCTAGACCGCCTTAGGAGTACTCAAAACAAAACCCGACTGGCTTGTGTGTGTGTGTGAAATCGATGGAGAGAGAGTGAGAGAGGGTTCACAGGGTTTTTCTCTGGGTTTCTTTTCAGG
>LUCG01184580.1:0-17170 GCA_001633085.1 Carthamus tinctorius | reverse complement strand
TATATAAAGGTGCCATCATGCTTACCATTATAACCTAATTACTGTTGGTTTATATATATATAAAGGTGCCATCATGCTTACCATTATAACTAATTACTATTGGTTATACAGTATTTAATCAAATTAAATATAACTATAATGAAAATTTGTAATTGATTAATGTCGCATGGGTCATGGTATAGTGTGAAGGCGAACTCTTGCAGGACTTTAGGGTACATGAGTATGTCAGAAATATCGCATCAATCATCACGTGTTCATACTTCATAGCCATCAAAGAAAATCACTCCGTTGAAATTGAGTTTATGCCTTCACTTGGTAACACAAAAAATCATGCTAATTTACTTTGAATTGATGATAAGTAAATTATCTATGTTCGATAAATCTGAGAAAATTGTGCATGAGGTTCTGCTAAATAGTTCTTTTGAAGTCTAGAAATCATCGACGTAAGTAACCTTTCGAATTTTAGATGAACAAGTCTAAAAGCACTCCGTTAGACCTGAACCAGCTCTAAGATGGGAAGAAGCAAAATTGTCTTATCATTTCACATGACTGAAAATAGACTGAAGTATTAGTGGTAATTTCTTCCTGTGCTTGAGCAAAGAATGATATTTTTGGCTGTAGATATCATAAATTCTACCTTTAATTGGATATTCAGTAGGAGGAACATCTAGCACATACAGAACATCATGACACTCATTGCTTGTTCATATATATGAGAATCGTATTTTTAGAATGACCTGAACATATGCATCAGTCTCCTAATCAAATAGTAAATTGGGTGAAAGAAAACAAAGTATCCGTTGCTAAGTGCTAACCACTCAGGTGGTCAGCAGAGTCTGAACTGAGGGCATGTGAATCCGTATGATGATCACTGAGAAGCTCAATGGAGCCCAACTTGGGTCCGGCTAACAATTGTGCACCAGAAACTCTATCAACTTGCAGCATGAAGCAATGGTGTGAAGCGATGTGGGTTAGAGCAAGACGACACCCATCTCTTAGAGGCAACAAACTATGGCTTGGTGGTGGTACTAACAGCAGGACTGCTGTTTATTTTGTTGGGCTAGGGTTTGTGCCCATACCATGTAAAGCATGGTTCTAAAAAAGCTTGCTTCTTTTGTTAATCAATATGATCTTTGATAGTATTGAAGGTTGGACAATATGAAAGAGACCCAAATAAGACATAAAGTAAAATGTATAATCAAATGATATTATCTTTGTGTGTGTATATATATAGTATATATGACAAATTTTCAACTACAACCACTCGTTTTTTACGTTGCCACCTTGACTGTTTTTTAATGTTATTATCTTGATCAATCAAGTTAAAATCATAATTATGATGCAATGCCTTCATAGGATCAGGTTCAAGGGAAAAGCTCCAATTTTTTTTTGAGGAACACCCTCGTAGCCCTTCATCTGGACCGTATGCACTTGTGCATAGAAGTAATTTAGTATACGCATACGTGCATATCAGATTTCCCTTTTTTAAAGTTTTCCCTTGAACTTCCCTCTGCCTTCATAATGGTGAAAAATTCCACTAAGTCGTCAAAACCTTGATAGTGTCACCGTGAAACTTTGTAGTGAGACAAGGCTTTTACAATGATCTCACTAATTCCATCATTGTCTGCAGGTATCTGCTTGGTGATGGACGATTATGAAATCATTTCGGATACTCCACAGATGCTTCCACCTCCACCTGGCAGTTTCCTCGATCGTGAAGAGCTTATCCAACATGTTGGGGAGTTTGGTGTTTCTCAGGGATATGTTGTAACTATTAAGCAATCCAAAAAGGAGAAAGTTGTAGTTCTAGGATGCCAAAGAGGAGGTGTTTATAGAAATAGGCGTAAAACAATTGATGAAGGGACTGGTGAACTTGTTCGCAAAAGAAAGTCTGGTTCCCGGCTTACAAATTGTCCTTTTGAACTAGTGGGTAAAAAGGACGATGGTTTTTGGGTACTTTCAGTTAAAAATGGTTCCCATAACCATGAACCTTTAAGTGATATCACACAGCATCCATCTGCTCGCCGCTTTACAGAGAATGAGGTATTGCTCATCAAGGAGATGACAGAAGCTGGTCAAAAACCACGCCAAATTCTAAAGAGACTGAGACAGCACAACCCTGAGCTTTTATCAACTCCAAAGCATGTTTACAATATTAAAACCAAGCTTCGTCAAGGAAATTTTACAGGTGGGGCTCCTTCATCAAAATGATTAATGTTTACCTTGCTAAATTGGTATTCAGTCTATTTTTTAATCTTAAAAATCATCTATTATTCCTGTTTTGTCCTTTTTAAATTCTTAGATATATTGTTTATGTCCTGTCCAGGTTGTATTCTTTAATTTCAGCGGTATCTTAGTCAAATTTTTTTCTTCATTTTCCCCATGAGTTGGCTGTTACATATACTGGGGAACAGTTGTGCTCCTTCCGCATATATCTTTCGCAAGGGAAAGTTAAAGAAGCAATAATACATAAGATTGTTATACATCTTATGTTGTATTCATATGTTAAATCTAATTTGTGGTCCTGTTTCATTGCCATCAACATCATCGTACTATCATAGGTATTCCGTTGAAGTGCCTGCAGCTGCAAAAGGTTTTCCTGGCAAAACATATGACCTATGATAGCAGTTCTTAGAGATGCATCACTAGGGTATAGGCTAGGGACCTATAGCTAGCGTAGACAGGAGGAAGGGAGTTGGAGAGGGGGAGGGTAAGATAGGGGGAGAGTTATAGAGCTGGCAAATAGGCTACCAGAGTCCTATAGACAAGGGGTTGTGTAGGTTTTCATACCTTTTCTACTTTGCACTATGCCTACTTTCATATTATTACAATTTTTTTTTCAAAAATCATTTTTTTTTCTTTTTCATATTCTTCAAACTTTTCGGCAAGCTTTTTGAAACTCTCAGGTCAATTTTTGCACACTTGTTTGCAAGTTGGGGGGGTCTTCATGGAAACAATCGGCTTAGTCCTTGGGGTAGAGGACAAATCTGCGTACGTTCCCCAACAACGCTACCTATGAATGGGATATGATGGGTTTCTTTGGTTTGGTTTGGTTTTGTTTTAATCTTGAGTAGCATGTGCATCCATCTAGGATTTCACCTGGCCCTTAGTATCATAGCTACAGCCAATAATTACGAGCAGGATTTTAAACTGATTCCATTTTTCATGTTTAAATATATTTGTAAATATGAGGTTATAACTTGTAGGTTTTCAGTAAGACTGTATAGTGCAATTGTTATATATACTATTATTAGGCGATACTTTTTTATCATGAAGTATCTTATACTGTGTTCTGATTGATGGAATAGAACCAACCTTGAGCTGAATACAGTTATTTCTTACTTTAACCATGTGCTGATCTTAGAAATTTAATAATTCTGATTCATTTGTGGAGAAGCCGAAACAGTTGTGTAGCCCTCCCTGATTCCAATTGTACTTCTCAGTTCTCTCCCCATATTGATTCTATCATTCTCCATGGCCGCGCATTCACAGGCCATGGCAACTCACTGCACCTCCACTACCCCCCATCATTTAGTTCTCAACAACCTTGGTCCATGCATATCTTCCTATTGTTGTCATGGTGGCAATCAAAGCTCGACTATGATCCTGTTTTTTTGATGCAAGAAGTATTTATATTATAGTTATATAGTATTCCATTCCCTTCAAGTGATTACTCTCCAATAACATTTAGAATTGGTTATGTGAGTTAATTATTTATTTTGCTCATTTCAAGCATACCTACTCTTTCTTGCATTTGTGCGCCCCCTTGGGGGGCATGCAACAGCTGGTGACTAATCAAGACTAGAACATAGAAACACATATCAATTACATGATAATATAATGCATCGGTGGGTATCAACTGAATCTACCTTTTCTTTACACTAGACATTTAACAAGGCCTTGACTTGTAATATTTTATTTCCATCTCACTGTTCTTATGCTGTCATGCTCAGCTAGGAGATATAAAACATTGAGACCTCAGACTTCAGCTCAAGGAAACTCTAATTCGTCAACAACTTCAGAGCCATCTTGGAGACAGCGTTATCCTCCAGTAAGAATGCATAATTCATACAAAATTTATTCTGAATGTGTTGTTTATTTGAATCTCAGACACTCGCATATGAAACAGCAGGCACACACACCTGCAACAAATATATTTGAAGATTTTTTTATCCCTTCCTTCTATTTTCCTGTTCTGTCTAAGCAAAAGGGATGGACCTTTTATCTGTAAGTCTGCATAGGAAGAAGGCTGTACCACTAGGCTAGTGACATGGGATGAAGATGATATGTTGAGTCGGGTCTTCTTTTGGTGGTTACAAGGCCAATAGGCCACACATGTGGCCTTGCTACCTTCATAGGCTTAGTAATCCTCGTTGAAACCATTGACCATAATGCCAAATTTCTGGCTTGTGTATGTGTGATTGAGAAGGTTGAGTTCCATCCTGAAGGTTGGTTTCCATGGCAGGATGAAGATGATATGTTGAGTCGGGTCTTCTTGTGGATGACTCTACATGTATGAAGCATTTAGCCTTAAGTTGTTAAAAAATGGACCATAGGACCTACATTTGCTGGTAAACATGAGGACCCATTTAGGGCCCCCCTACATGCATTCCTCATTCCTCTTTCTTGATGAAATGTTCTTTGAGTAAAATTTATATATATATATATATACACGTTCTGTGTGTATGTATAGGGTTGGTTTTGGTGAGAACTCCCTCATTCCTTGAGAACCCCTTTGCGGCACTCGATCGCTTTTGATCTAGCGGCTATCAGCAAATATATTTTGTAAAGGGACGGGCAATTTTGTCTTTTGGTTTCTGCATTTGGGCACGTTCTAGTATGCTAAGGTTCAATCTTTTTCATGGTAAGGTATGTTAATATTTTCATGTCAAAGCATTTTAAGGTCCGTGTCCCCCTATATACATGCCATCTAGGTTCTACTTAATTACATTATATCCGTGCCACTTTGTTTTTTCCAACCTTCCACTCATACAAAAAAAGATCCTCTGAGGTTACGAGGTGGTTCTCACACGATCCCTAGCCTATAATATACACACGTACATATACATACATACATATATATATATATCCAAATTCCAATCTGCCTTCTAGCTAACCTTCACAAAATAGAAGAAACTCTTGGAGAGGTCAAAGGAGAAAACTTGTTCTGTAAATGATTCTGGACCGCATCTATTAAAGGGATCATCTATGGAGAGAGATGCAGTACTGGCTGGGGCTTCAAAATTTTGTTATTGGATGGCATATGACCTTTGGAGACGACTATTGTTGGTTTTTGCTTTTGTATATTGGCATCCGGGTTCTTATTTATTTTCCTAGCATGTAAGGGTTGTTCTCAAGTTGGATTTTGTTAAATTTTCAGTCCATGGTTTTCTTTTCTTTGTTGGGCTGGGGTTCATTGGTGGGTCATATATACAATTTGACTCTAGGATTGTATTACCAGCTATCGTTTTTGTTGATCTTGAAGTTTATTGCTTTCGATTTGTATTTTATTTTGTTAAGATAGTATTTGATGTAATCAGACATTCTTAATGGTTTGTGGGAGGGAAGGGCAGTTGAAATAAATGTCATGCATTTTAAACTTGTCATTACACAAGTTTGTTGTTTATTCTTCAGAGGGTACCAAATTTCATTGGCGGTATGTTTATAGACTCCCAATCGAGAACGTCTATTGATGTCATAAACCCTGTAAGTATCAATTCTTTATTTTCCTTCTTGCTTTTAAGTCTCCAACATTGCAAATTGCTGAAATTCATCAATTAATATAGGCAACCCAACAAGTGGTCTCTCAAGTTCCTCTAACCACCGGTGAAGAGTTCAGGGCAGCAGTATTTGCAGCTAAATGTTCTCTTCCATCATGGCGAAACACGCCTGTCATGACTCGTCAACGTATCATGTTCAAGTTTCAAGAACTTATTCGTAGAGATATTGTATGTGTCTGTGTTCATTTACGTTGCCATCTATTGATCTTTCATCGCTAAGTTTCTTACCAATAGAACTCTTCGTTGTTTTGTAGGACAAGATTGCTCAAAATATAACTTCTGAGCAGGGAAAAACATTGAAGGATGCACGTAATGAAATGCTTCGTGGGCTTGGTGTGTATTGTTCATCCCTGACATCATTTTCAATTAGTTTATTGAACTTAACTTTTGATAACTAGTTCTCACCTTTAGAGGTGGTTGAGCATGCTTGTGGGATGACAAATCTCCAAACGGGGGAATTTGTTTCAAACATACGAGGTGGAGTTGATAGCTACAGCCTGCGGGAGCCGCTTGGTGTCTGTGCTGGAATATGTCCTTCTAACTTTCCAGCGTTAGTTCCGTTGTGGGTAAGCCTGTCATACATATTAGTTTCAGTTTTTCTATTTTCTTTCAGGAAATTATCTTTTTCTGCAGGGGTTATCTAGAGCTAAGCATAATGTCTTGTGTTCGTCACCCATGAGAGTGTGTCAATTTCCTGGTTTATGTTACCACATTATTGTTAATGTTGAACTTGTTTTGATTTATTAAATGCTTATTTGATATTTTCTGATGCTCAGTGAACTACTTTTTTGATCCACTCTAATTCCATATAATATAATGCAGATGTTTCCGATTGCAGTGGCATGCGGCAATACATTTATTCTTAAGCCCTCAGAGAAAGATCCAGGTAGCTATGTTTTCATCCTGCTGCCGTAATGTATAAAATTCCTCAGATATAATTTTCAACTCTAGTTCTTCCGGTAGCAATGCTATTACTCAGTATGACCTTTTGTGAGAAAGATTTACAGCAAATTAATTGTTATTGTATATATTTCTGAATACATTGGGAGCACCTGGATCATATATGAATTAAGTTATCCCATGCATGGCCGTTGGGATTGCCTAACTGACATCTTTGTTGCTATAGTTTTGAAAGAAAAGAACCGTGTTTGTTGGTTATACGTATACAAGTGAATCTTTTAGTTATTCAGTACCATTTTCAAGTGAACCATTGGTAGTTCACTAGTTTGTTTGATGATTACATCTTCATGTAGATCCATCTCTTAGTTGTGTTAGATCAGCTGATCAGACATAGCTTTAGCCTGATGTTTCTTCAAGTAATATTTAGGAACTTATCACAGTAAGATAGAAGGCCTGCACTAATCCTCTTATAGGTGTCGGTTGAATTACCAGTCAATTATATCTCCCCCAAAGCCCACCTGTGGTGGGTGGGATATACTGGGCTCGTTTGGTTTGGTTTGGTTTTGATGACCGGAACATCTTAAGCTTCACTTGTTGGTACGTGATTTTTAAACCCCACCAACTCCCCATCTTTGTACAGGGGCGTGCATGATACTTGCAGAATTAGCAATGGAGGCTGGTTTGCCCAACGGTGTACTAAATATAGTTCATGGAACCAATGTAAGTATAACCTTTTTGTTAACAAAGGACTTCTCTCTTTGTAGTTGGAGAAGCTCAGTCACATTATTCACTAACATTTTGCAAATCTGCTTATCAACACACTCAAATGCAAATGGTTTCAGTTTTGAGCATTTATTGATCAAATTGTTCTGCTTGATCGGCCAGGATATTGTGAATGCCATCTGTGATGACGATGATATAAAAGCTATAACATTTGTTGGTCCAGATTCTGTAAGTTCCATTTACTCACTGAAATTTTCAAGGTTGTCTGCTTTAGGTTTGCCATAATTTTATAAATCTAGGTACAGGGGTGTGACTTCAGTCATGCATGTGGTCTCATGTGACACCACATGATTTAGACTGGTTGGAATACATATTGGGTATTTTGTAAAATAGAAGATTAATTAATTATAAATTTATAATCTGAAGCATGAGCCATGATGTAGAACTGATGTAGCCTGGATGTGTAATGCTTTTGTTTGCTAACCTTGAAGTGTAATGAGTTAACTCTAAAAGTTTTCTTATCTTTTCATTTATCCTTTTTTTCTCCCTTCTCCTTTTCTCAATTATTTTACCAGTTTGTCTTGCTCATTTTTATTTGACCCTATATCTTTACATTTTGTTACCTTTTTTTCCGTTTCCAAATTTCCATTTACGTATCAGAAAACCAAATCCTTTTCTCATTTTTCTTCAAACTTCAAATATATCATAAAATAACATGTTTTTAGTAAAAGAATTAATAAAATGTAGTTAAATTCTCTTTTTCTTTTCAAAATGTTTTTCATACACATTGTTGATATAAACAGCTTAACATGGCTTCAGAAAATGTTTGGTCCTCGTAATTTGGTAATGATATTGGAATTGACATAAAAAGCAATTGTTCTAAACCAACTTCCATATGTTGCTTAATTGTTGTTTGGTTTGAAAATGAAAATGGATGGACACTATTAAAATTAAGCTGATTGATTGATTCATATCGAATAGAAGGACAATTCTATCACTTTTTATTTGATTCTTTTGTTGCCTAAGTTGCTAGTTGACATGATATCTTTAGAAATATTATACATCGAAAAGTTGTTCTGCAATCGGATGGAGTTTCACTTGTGCTTGTCCCTGTCTATAACCCTCATCAGGCTGCTAGTATTGCTAAATGCTCCGCCATGAAGCAAGCTCTCCCTAATATGATATGTACAATATATACCGTTCTTAACGCATGGTGGAGCAAATATATAATCTAATATATAGTTACATTTATGGAATTTTGTATAGTATAACTCTTTGTATAATTTTGTTCCATGAGTTTTTCGAACATTCAGATTTAATTTAAAAGAATGTCACTACAGTTTGAAAATCTTGGTTTCTCCCTATCTATGTATGAGTTATTAAGGGATTTAGTTGGTAGTTATCGATATGCTCGTCACTGGTTCTTAATTATATGTAATATTCCACCAGCATATGTAACTGTGAAAGGGTGTTGGTTTATCTGATTCAACTGCTGTTACTTCCCCACTCGTTATTTTGGTTAGGAGCCAGTTGATGATTTATTTAAATTTCCTGTAGTCTGGTTCACACATTCATGCAAGAGCGTCTTCTAATGGCAAACGTGTCCAGGTATCATGCTTTCCAGCTCGTGTCCATAATTTGGCTTTCACTTTTGATAATAAAAACAATGAAGTGCTTTTCATGTCAAAAATTTTAAGCAACATATGGATATAACTTTCTGCAAAATTATTACTGTTCTTGATTTGGCTTTCTCTGTATTATACTTAGTCAAATATTGGTGCGAAAAACCATGCAATTGTCATGCCTGATGCAAATATGGGTGCTACCTTGGATGCTCTTGCTGCTGCTGGATTTGGTGCTGCAGGACAAAGATGTTCAGCACTGAGTACGGTTGTATTTGTTGGAGGTTCAAGAACATGGTATCCTTTTCTTTCAATTTATGCTCCAGTTATATCTAGTGGATCAAGGCCTTCTTTTATCAGTTGTTCTTCCTTCATGTCATATGCTGCATGCCATGGTTGCTTCCCCCAATCTGGTGTAAAAAGTTCGATTAAGTTGACTGACATTTGTAAGGAGGTCGGTCATCTCCGCTTTTTTTCAGTTGAGGATTATTTCACTTGAAATATTCTCAAGGTTATGCAACCTGAACATTAGGATAGCCTACTAGTACTTATTATTTAATTAAGGTCTAGAAGAACCCTTTTAACTGTTTCTCCTTGTTTTTGTGGATTTCTTCGATCAGTAAGGATTTGTTTTCATACTTTAGTTCAGTCTTTAAAAGATTTCCTGTTGTGATTTTCTTGCAGGGAAGAAAAGCTAGTTGAGCGTGCCAAAGCACTTAAAGTAAATGTTGGAACTGATACTGAAGCAGACCTTGGCCCTGTGATCAATAAAATGGTGCACACATCAATACTTTTTGACGATTGGTTTGTGTTATTACTTTGTAAAGATGGGAAAAGTGAAGTGGAGATGCACCATACATTCTGTAACTTTTCCTATTAATTTTTGCTTCAAACATTTTGATTATTAGTCTTTTTGTGTGTCTACGTAGCAACTTGTGGTTTCAGTTCACCTTGCAATGCTTCTGATGAAATTGTTTCTATTTTTATATGTGATGCATCCACAGGCAAAGGAAAAGGTAAATAGATTAGTCCAAGCAGGTATTGATGTAGGTGCTAGATTAATCCTGGATGGAAGACATATTGAGGTATATCCTTATCTTCCGTTCTCTTGTATAATCGATAATTTACTGCATTGAAGCATTGATTTAATGAAGTTTCACATTTATGGCATGTTAAGCCTTTTACTTTTTCATGTCTACTTATTCATTTTCTATCTGATTTCTTCTTTTATATATCACCATTCATAGAAGCCTTCATGGAAGATATATCCCCATTCATGCTTTGAAAATTCCAAGTCTTGTATGCTAATGAAAATGTTGGATCTCGTTATAGGTTCCAAAATATGAGATGGGCAATTTTGTCGGTCCCACCATTTTATCTGATGTTACAGATGGCATGGAGTGTTACAAGGTCTGCAGTATGCTATTTTATTTCTCATACAGTTGAAGAAGATATTTGAATCCTAACATCACTATCTTTTTGTGATCAGGAGGAGATTACTGGCCCGGTCCTCCTCTGTATGCAGGTTGGCTCGCTATCGTCATTGCTTTACAAGATTGTTGGTTACATAAACTTAGAAGTAGTAGATATTTTGACATTAAAGTACCCTCGTATTTCAGGCTGACAGCTTAGAGGAAGCCATAAGTATTGTCAACAGAAATAGGTATTCTTCACAAACTTCATAGAATCCACATCATACAAAAAGATTTAGGCCTTATATCTTGTCTTCCGTCCTAAGTTTCTCCTGGATCAGGTATGGCTTCGGGGCTTCAATATTCACTAAAAGTGGTGCATCAGCAAGGAAATTCCAAACCGAGATAGAAGCTGGGCAGGTATTGCGGTACTTTTTACCAAGACTGCTCTAGGTCTTTCAGTGTGACAATAGAACACATCATTTGCCGTCAGGGTTTGATATTACCCATTTAAGCAACATATAAAGTGATTACTGTTAACTGTATCTCATATGTAGTATAAGTTTGTCGGGGTAGTAACATCAGGTTAGCAAACTAGATACGACCGTCTTCATGATCAAAGATTCACAAGTATGCCGTTTATATGGCACTTCGGTTTTAGGACAAAATGTCGAACACTCATAAGAATAATTTGCCATTTAGTTGATTGCATCCCAGCACAATGCAGAGCCAGAGATGTTACAATTGAGTGGAAAAGTGTAAATAATTATCATATTTTGAATACCTTTTAGGTAGACTTCAACTAAACATATGAGCCATCTAAAAGGGTTTATCATGTACTTTCTACCTATAAAACAAAAATGATTAAAACACAGTATGTAGAGCCTAACCCCCTTTGTTTCTTGCTTCTACCAATCCCTATCCATGGCAAACTTTCTGAAAAATGTGGTTAAAATTTATTTTTCTCACATACACTTCTCCAAAAGTCGGGGGTCTTCATTGAAACAACCGTTCTACTCTTTGGAGTAAAGGTCAAGTCTACATACATCTCACCCTCCCAGGCTCCACCTCTGAGTGGGATATATTAGTTTGATTTGGTTTGGTTATGTGTACCCCTCTTTTTCCTAAGTACGGTATACATGTATTTATCTTATAGTTAGTTTCCAAAACTAATGCTCAAAATGCCACAGGTTGGTGTAAACGTCCCTGTGCCCTCCCCACTGCCCTTCTTTGCATTTACTGGAACTGAAGCATCTTTCTCAGGAGACCTGAACTTCCCTGGTGAATTCACTCAAAATCAGTTTGTCTTTTTCGTCAATCGTTACATGCCACGAAATCACAAAGTTGAAATTGGTTCATTTCTGTTGTAGGCAAGTCAGGAGTTCACTTTTATACGCAGATCAAGACAGTGACTCAACAATGGAAGGAGTTCAGGTGTAATGACGAAATACCCCTCGAAATGCCTCCAACCAATTTCCAAAGTAGCGATGGAACATCTTTATTATTACCAACCCACAATTTCCCCAATGCTGACGATAGAGGACCCCTGGCATCCCCATCGGATAATCTTCAATGTGACAATGGACCGTCGTATGCCATGCCGCATAAGGATTTCCAAACAGGTGAAGCTGTGTCCCTAGGCTTGCAGCTAAGAGATTTCCAAAACAGCGATGTATCGCCTGCGTTGCTGATGTCTGATGGATCACAGGACCCGAAGTTCTTGAGCCATTTTCTTAACTGGTAATCCTTCTTGTCGAAGAAAATTGCAAATACCAATCCTGCTACAGTGGGTTGTACATTGTACATGTTAACTTGTACAAGTGTATTTCACAAAGTGCAACCCATATAACAGGATTGTTATGCAGCAGGCTGCTTCTTTTCCTTTTGTTACTCGTATATTTCCCAATAGTGAAAAATCACCACACAATTCTCACAGCAAGCATGTCGAAAACTTAAAATTCTATTTCTTTTGCAAACATCTCACCCTCTATGGACCCCACTTTCGCTGGGATATACTGGGTTTGTTTGGTTTGGTTTGGTTTGATTTGATTTGGTCGCTAGTACCACACTATCACCTAACATTTACGCTCTCTTTCAAAAACTTAAAAGGGGTGAATGGCTTGCCGTCTTTTTGGTTGTGAATTATAACGAACCTTTTTGTGCTTTTCAGGACCCGAAATGCACAGTAGCTTTCTAGCGGTTGGCCTTTGGGGGATATCAAGTGTTCAGCGATTGTGTTAAGTTGTTAGTGTAAAGATGTAGTCTTGTCATGTGAAGTAAGAGGTCAAGGATATTCAGGACTCGTGCTTAGTCGAATGTCGAACAAGCTTGAGTTAGGCATAATGTTGTTCATGAATGTAGTTAAGCTTGATCGAGTTCTGAGACTCGTGTGAATTATTCACGTTAAATGAATCAGTCGATTTAGTATAAGCGTGTGTGGAAATGTCGTTCTCTTTTTGAAAAGGAAATTTTAAACCGAACTCGTTACGAATCTAAACCAATCCCTAATAGCACTTGCTATTTCATAATTCAACTACTGTTTTTTCTGAAAATACTATAAGATCGATGAAACACCTGCTATTTCATAATTCAACTACTATTTTTCTGAAAATACTATAAGATCATTTTCATCTTTCAGTTACGAACCTTGTAACAAAATCAAGGTTTATAAGGTACGCCATGGTGTAAGGCGAGTTGCAGCGTGTTTTATGCTGGAGATGACTTTTTTTGCTGATTAATGTTCATTTACCTTTTGTGTTTCCTTATGACTTTGCATTTTACACGTTTATAGATTTATCTAAGATGCACGATTCATAGATGTGGATTCACGGTTAAAATGAAGTTGTAACCCCCTTTCAAGTTCTTTTCTAACCATTTGGTAACTTGGTACAATGTAAATAATCCACAAATACAAATACAAATACAAATACAAATATAAAGCCTTTTGAAATTCAACATCTTATTAAAAATAAGCAAATAAACATATTTATACACAACATATTACATATCGTAAAACGTTTCATTTTTGTTTTGAAAATCCAGGTTCGAGGATTGAGGTTATCGACGTACTCTCTTTACCCTAATGTCATCCCGTCAGTGCCATCAGTTTTTCTCTCTCATACCTACCTTATCCTACCGTTTACCCTAAGTACCCAAATCTCCAAGCACGATGGGCTCACGCCCTCACCCGCTGTATTAGCCCACAGAGGGCATACCTGCCGGCATGCACGTAACACCCACTAAACCCATGGCGCTACAGATAGCCTAAGCAAGTACAAGCAGCAGATTAAAGGAATTCACTTGAATTTACCAAATTCACAAATTTGAATGGAACACCTAATTCTGGATAACGATGAAATTTAGTTTCTAACTTGAGAAGGCAACAGATAACCCACACAAGACCATTAGGGCATATGATTAGAGCCTTTGAGATAGCCTTCAAGATGCAACTATGATGTAAATCGATCGGAGTTACTAATTTCTAAAGCAACAATAATATATCAAATCAAAACTTCGATCGTCAAACTTGCAATCATCTCATAGCAGTAAACATAAAAAATAAACGACAACTATAGCAAAAAACTATGTCTGCAGAAGCATTAAACCGAACCACATTTCACTCAAAATAACCAAATCGATGAAGGTAAGCTTCTTATATGCCAGTAAACGCCTTCTTCCCACCACCAGAAGATCCAGCCGGGATAACCTTCAACACATTGAACCTAACCGTCTTTGACAACGGTCTGAACACACAAATTCCAACACAAAAATCAAATCAAGATCATATGAAAAACAAATAAAAACGTAGACTTTAAAACAGTTCAAGCAGATGAATAGACCTGCACTGTCCAACAGTGACGTGATCGCCTTCTTTCACACGGAAGCAGGGAGATATGTGAGCTGGAATGTTGGAATGCCTCTTTTCATATCTGTAAATTACAAATTAAGATTATAGATTTAACTGGTTGGAATTCAGATATTAATGAATAGTAGCACTATGGTTCGTGCTTGCCTTTGGTATTTCTTGACAAAATGGAGGTAGTTCCTACGAACAATGATGGTCCTCACCATCTTGGCACTGTGGCAAGTACCAGCAAGAATACGACCTCTGATGGAGACATCACCAGTGAAAGGGCACTTCTTGTCGATGTAAGTTCCTACAATTATCAAGTAACATATTAAGTTAAGTAACGTCTACTATGGAAAAACCTTAACGAATCCCAAGTTACATCATCGGGCAGATTCATTTCATAGATCCCATTTATTTAAAGATGGGAAATAAAAGGCATAAACTAGAAATTATTTTTAACCTGTTACTGACAAAATCAATGTGTTAACTGTTAAGACAGGCAGCATGCACAAAAGAAGATTCATTTAAATAAAAACATCAAGTGAAAAAATGATCAAGGTCACTCCCCAAGAAATCACAATAACTAAGACTAATAGCTTGCTAATCAAAATATTCGAAAAAAAAAGAATGAAAACCATCACCATTTACTATAGGTGCATCCAAAAAATTCAACCTAGTAAGAAGCAAACTATCATCAAAACATGAATTACTTACAGAAATAGAGCCCCTAGCTTTCAAACCGAAAAGTAGTTCTTTAAAAACGCAAAGACACACAAGTTTCTATCAGACATATAGTTTAATAGAACAATCAGAACTACAAAGCAAATATCAAAAACAACCATCTAGAGGTAATCACGAGCACAACTTCCAAAACAAATTCACTTTCTTTATTGCAATGGTTCATTTACTTGCAGCTAATCATTTGTAGTGCACAAAAAGAAAACATAACATCTATAATTAATATACACCAACCAAGCCCAACCAAAGACTAAAAATGTATGATTCAATCCCAGACATATCGTATTCTGACTCGAAAAATGTATAGTGCTAATAAACAGCATAGTTGGGTCATGGTTGTAGCACTTTCTTCCTTTAAGCAAAAGACAACCTAATAAGCATTGCACATTTACATACTAACATAGCTGAATAGCCTGGTTGGCCATACATAAATCAAACACCTAAATTACCCTTAGAAAAAGTTTAAGTACCAAGATAAAAGCTTCCCAGCTGGAGAGAGTTACTTTAGGGTAAACTAATCAAAATCTCAAAAATCAAACTACTAATTTTTTTAGAGAAACTAAGAAGCAAATACTCTTTTTATATTATCAATTTACATTAAATACATTGTCCTAATAACATACAATTTCAATCCCTTCACCAACATCAACAGCTTCAATATCACTTTAAAGTTTAAATACTACAAAATGACAGATTATTATTATTATTATTACTATAATGATGATAATAATAGCATCTGGTAAACAATACCTTCAATAGCTTCTCTTGGTGTCTTAAATCCAAGACCAACACTCTTCCAGAACCTGTTTCCACCCTTCCCAGGCCTCTTCCCTTTCCCACTTTTCTTCGAGCTATAAAACACAATCACCATCATTTTCCAAAATCAATTGATCAACACAGAACATAAAACTCGAAAAATTTACAAAAATCAAACTATAAAATCGATTGTTTCTCACCATAAAAACACCTTGGGTTGCTTCAAAAACGCCTTCTCCGTCTACCGTATTGACATACAAAAAGCAGTAAGCAACAAGGAAAACAAAATGTGTATAAATACAACTAAAGATATATATATATATATATACACATCAAAGTTAACAACAATTAAGAAGAAAAATCAAAGACCTGTTCCGCCATTGTTGCAGAGATCCAAATCCGATGGAGCTATTCGGCACAAAGACAACGAGAGGAGGAGAAGAGAAAGCAGAAAGTAAAACCCTAAAATCGACTTCCATTTCGTGTCTCTATATTTGATGATGGTGAGTTGGATCCAATGGGCTTTTTATGATAAAATGGGCCTAATGGGCCTGGGCTAGGCCTTATATTTAAGAGTAAATTGCATTTTTTATGCATAGAAATCCATAACCAAAATTTAAAAGTAACAACCTGTAACAACCTCAACCCGAAACAAAAATAAACAATCAGATAAGGAGGGTGTTTGGGATTGCTTATTTTCTCTCCTTATCTGCTTATCACGGGTTGAAAACGCAGATAAGCAGTTTTATAGAAGTCGAAATGGGTTCTGCTTATTTGAAAACGCAGTTAAGCGCAGTCGAAAGGGATCTGCTTATTAAGGGTGTTAACAACGTTGAGGAGCATAGAATTGAGGAGACGTATGAGGTGGTGTGACAACTTATGAAAGGATGAGATGTGTTAGATCTGGAAGTGGTGAGATGTGGCGAAGATGTACCCCTAGGGATGTCATGGAGGAGTTTCAAAGAGAGAATGAGAGAGAGAGTTGTTGTAACCACCATGGCATTGTGCAGCTGTGACGCAGGAGTTGCCGTAAGAAAACGGGGTTGCAACGACAATGTAGTTGCACAGAGAGATCGATTACTAATTTTCTTTTAGCTTCTTTTTGCTTTTGTGTTCTATTTACAACTTTGCATTTCATATTTTTATAGATTCATCTAGACGTATCGTTCACAAATTCATGCACTCACAGATGTTGCAGTCTTGCAGACACACGGTCGAAAAGAAGGTGCAACTAATTCAAGTTCTATTTTGATTAATTGGTAACTTCATATGAATATGATACAAATATATATATAGAGGGGAGTTCCGTTGTTAACCACAAATAGTGTGTTAACTTTGTTAACTCGTCTCCACCAATCAAATTCATTAATTGTGGAAGGTATTTTCGTA
>LUCG01184553.1:0-11424 GCA_001633085.1 Carthamus tinctorius | reverse complement strand
TATTATTATTATTATTATGCGATTTAAAATTAAAAAAAATTGGGTTTAATTTTGGCCCTTAGATTTTGATATAATTACGATATGGACCCTATATCATGTGTCCCATTTTTTGTCGACCATGATATATAGACGCTTGGCTTTGTGTATGATTGCATCAAACTTTTTATCTTTATAAAGTATAATTAATTAAGTATCCAAGAGAGAGAAAATAAATTAGAGTGAATCATAGATTTGGTCCCTTAATTTTGGTGAAAATTACAAGTTTCTATACTGTGTGTATTATGATTTTGGTCCTGATTGTAATTGTTTTCTTATAGTTACGGTTCGTGTGATAATACTGTTAAAGGATTTTTGTTAAGTGAGGGTAATTTAGGCTTTATATTAATTATTTACAAAATCATTTTTAGCTTTTTTTTTTACTTTGACTCCTTCTGTTCCACCCTTGTTACTAGGCCCAGTGATTTACTCCGACCCGATGGGAAACCCGGTTCACCAGACCTGATAGAGCCCGAGAATTCTCCTGCTAAACCGGGTTCAGAGTCCGGTCCATGTATCCCTACTTTTAATAATAGTTAAACAAACTTTTTATGTATCATTAAGTTTAAATCCCATTTTTAGTTTGAGTTTGAGTTTGAGTTTAAACATAAGTTCTTTAAAGTTTAAACACAAGTTCATATATTTTTAGTTTGAACATTTCTTAAAAGTTTAAAGACAAGTTTATTCATAGACAAAAATGGCAAGAGCTAGCATAGGTTTCAGTGTTTCACCACTACTCCATTCACTAGTTTACTGTTCAATGTCTAACATAGATGGAACTGTGTAGTAGGTTTTAAACAGTTGTTGGTCCCATAAAGTTACCTTCAAGCATACAAAGATTGTAGAAGAGGGGTTGAGTACAATCACGACAGTTTGTATATATTTTTAAATTCTATGTGTTTATTGAATAAACAGAATTTAGAGATTGTTTGAGGAAGAAAAATAAGTAGTAAACTTATTCTAAACAATCTAAGAATCACAAAGCATTCATTATTGTACTAGTGAGTTTAGAGAGAAAAAAAGAAATAGAAGAAAAGGACTGAGTAGTGATTCGTTGATAAGAAGAGCTCTCATCAATTATTTTTTTCATCGCATTAAATGCGGGTAAATTCACCTTTAGCACATGTTGGTTGAGGAGTCATCAGAGTTGTACTATTCACCATTGTGTATAAGCACGCGTAGACAGCCCATACATTTGGTAGAAAGGTGAACAGCTGCTTTGAGGCTTAACAGTTATGGTGCAAACAGTAAAGAGACTTTCCTTTTGTACTTTTATTACTAAAGATGGTTGTCCTTTTGTGCAATATGAGGACAATACAAACCTGGAAATCTTTAGCTCCAAGTCTCTAATCAGCTATAGAGGTCATTGAGTAACGTACTCAACGACAGCTGAGTCTTAGGCTTCAGATCATCACGTTGTGTAGTTAGGTTGATATCATTAAATGCGTCTTCAGATCACGATCAAGATTGACTATTTCATCAGCTACTTTTTCGACATCGTTGATGGTTTCTTAAACATGACTTGTTTGTATTTGAGGGAATACTTAGCTATTACAATACAAACAATCAGCGATCACTTAACAAACTCAGTAAGACTCGTTGACGCTGAGTAAAACATGAAGTATAAAACATAACATGTAGATGTATCACTGAACAAACTTAGTGATACTTCCTCAAGCTAAATTAAACTAAGTATTTTACACTAAGTAGAAAAAGGATCATCATCAATTTATCAGGTCTTAGGAGAGGTGGATCAACAACAGTACTTGAAACGGGTTGGGGATCGAGGGTTGACTAAATTTTGACCAGTGTTTGACCATTACACAACCAAGTTAGGATTTTATTCCTCGTACTCATGGGGATAGGGGTCGAGTCAAGGGTTGTATAACTCGCTCTGTTGCCATGCCTAATTGTTACCCATCAATATCAACCTCTGATGAAGTCTTTCCTCTTACGTGTTTATCGTGACCCCCATCTTCCATTTCTCCATATTTGGGTTTCTCATGTCCTCGACTCGGCCCCTTTCCCAACTGTCAACCAACCCACCTTCTTTATTGTTGTTTCTAAAACTCCATTCTTAAGATCTTCAATCAGAAGCTACCTACTCCTTTCTTACATTACTCGACCTATTTTTATATCTCATTCCCTCTCCCATTCATTCGCACCTCCTCCATCTCTGTTTGTAAATCCTAATTCAATATAAGTTTTCTTGTAAGTTGTACTTTAATTTGGATCCCAATGATTGCAAGATCTTCATCTTCTGATATTACATTATAATTTTTGTTGCTCAAAGAATATCTACTTGATGATATGAGCTCGTGTTCATCTAAAGGCTTCACCTCAATCAGTAACCGATTTACAAAGAACTGCAAGAAAGCTTAAGATTTCTTCACGAATGTGCTCGTTCCGTCGAGAAAAGAGAGATGAGAAAAAGAGGAGGTATCTCCAATAGTGAAGATGGAGATGAAGAATGTGCATGGGAGTTTTTGGTGTGTGTATACATATATAAAATTTAATGTTAGATAATTTATATATGTGTGTGTGTAGGGGCATAATCATTTGCGAACTTTAATAATTGTGAGATCTGCGATAACTTCTACATTACGGTTTTGTTTGACATCATTTTTTTTCTCATATAAGGATAGTATTTAATATATTCATTAAAATATATTTGTTCTTTTTATATGTATTAATTATTTCACAAATACGTTAAAAATGTACATTATGAACCAAATACATGTGAAGCAAACACATCATACAACAAATATATGTAATTAAGATTCTAAATCCTTGTCTTAGATGCAAAAAAAGTCATATGAAATAACACATGATGCACTAGTTTTCAAGATAATCACGATTCCATAGGTTCTCAAAAGAAAGTCCCTATATATATACATACATATATATAGATATATACACACACATATATTTTACATAGGAAAAAGACCAAAAAATTCCCCCGAGTTAACCGAGTTAAAGGGTTCTTTAATTGTGCTAGTCACAAAAATCATGCCCATAATAAAGTGAATGTCAATGAAACCAAAGGCATAGTAAACCGAGTACAGGGACTCTAGTCGTAATATTTCCCGAAAGATAGGGATCAAATATGAAATTCAACATTTATACCATCTTATAAAATGTTTAGATAGACTCATTACAACATATTTGAAACGTTAAGTATGTATTTATAATGTTTATAAGTCATGGTTTATTGATTTTAGGGTTAAGTGCATGGGAGTGTATCGAACTTGTCACGTTTTATCATTGTATGTACCTAACTTTAAAAATTACCAATTAATGTACTGAAGTTGCTAGAATTGTCATTGTGTGTACCCAACCATTGCTAGAATTATCATTGTGTGTACTCTTGCCATTGCTAGAATTACCAATTTGTGGTTTAATTTTAAAGTTGGGTACACACAATGGCAATTCTAGCAAGTTCAGTATATTAATTGGTAATTTTTAAAGTTAGGTACATACAATGATAAAACGTGACAAGTTCGATATATCCCCATGTACTTAACCCTTGATTTTATTATTTTTTTGTTTTGTTGAAATGATGTCCTATATAGATATAGTAATAGAAAACGAAGTAAGTTTTGTGTCTATGAAATGATTCAAGACTTTTGTAACTAAGGCTGGCAATTCCCGACCTGACCCGACCCGAAACACGACCCAAACCCGGCACGAAAAAAGTGGCACGAACCCGACTCGAATCTGAAACAGGTCAAAATCAGGCCGCCACGAAAAAAAATTTGGGTCAGGTTACGGTTGACCCACCAACCCGATTTCGACCCGATTTTTTTAAAATCTGAAACGAAAATATGAAATAGCAGGCTAGCAGCTCACCTCATATGGTCTGACCATTAGCGTTAAATTAAACGGCTTAAAGATTAAGTCTCAATCCCCAAACAAATAAACCCCTGACCTCTTTTAGTTCTTTTCAAGACTTTACAGTTAAAAGACTTTACAGTCCATAGTTGATACTTTTGTATTAAATTTACTAGTACACTATTACATTATGGTTGTATTCGATATTTTGAGCTTTTTACTATAACTGTATTTTATGATTTTGACATTTTGGTTGATTTTTTTGATAATCGTTATAATTTTATTTCGGTTGTTTAACAGAACTATTTATTATTTTATTAGTATTTTAATAGTTTAGTATCTAAATCAAAATTGAACAGAAATATTCAAAAAAATCGTACCAAAAGTTGGAAACAACAAGGAATTTAAAATTTTTATTTCGAAAACCGTATTCGAAAACCGAAAAAATACTCGTCGAACACACTTGGCCGAAATGGGTCGACACGGACCCGACTCGAAAGAAAACGACACGACCCGTACTTGACACGAAAATAAGTGGGTCGGAATCGGGTCAACATGAAACTGACCTGAACCCGGACGACACGAACCCGACCCAAATTGCCAGCCTTATTTGTAACAAAGCCCTAATAAAGCATTTTAAGGGACTGTTTCTTTGCCTATTAACAGTTCCATTAAGAGGCAATCTCTAAATCATTAACAGGTAAATCTTGTTTGGCAAAAAAATGGACTGTCTATTAATGGTTCCAAAACTCTTTGAGCAATTTTGCATTATGGGTGTTTCTTAACCATTTAGAGCCCTGATTTCATTCTCAACAATTACCCACCATATTTCATTTTGCACTATATCATAAGAGCCTCTTAATCATTTTGACTACTTAATCATCCAACACCAAACCATTCAGCAACTACCAAAGAACCTCTAAGTATTTAATATCTTCTCTATTCTTTTATTGTTATATATACAAAATGAGTTAGATATTTTGAGTATGGATGTAACTGGAGGTGGCCGACTGACTTGAAAGATTGATATGTGTGATAGTAGTAATTTTTCACATAATAGGTATTTCCTCAAATACTAGTTTAGATATTTTCTTATTTGCCTATTTTATGAAAATAAGAATTTCATCTTTTATCTTGTTGATAGTATTCTGATTCATATGCCAAAGAATTTCTTGTGGCTACTATATAGTATTCATCTATATCCGATGATAAATAAAGCATATGGACCCTTTTTAGTCTCTCATAAATCAAGCAATACATGGAGTAACCCTGGATATAGCAGTAAAAGCAAGACGTGTAACGGGAGCAACTCATCAAGCTCTCACTTGAAAAAAGTAGAAAAATGAATAAATATATTGATACATTTTTACTTTGATGAGAATTTGCATCTTTTATTAAAGGTTAAATTAAATACGGTTACATTGCATAACTACAAAACATATAGCATAAGTGGTCCATCTAGTGTTAGTTAATTGTCATTTCATATATCATCTATTTTGCACAACCGTCGTGAGATTAAACATTTGGTTCTTTATATCATTGTTACTGTTATAAAATATAAAAGGTAGCAAAACAAAGTAATTTTAGTGGTTCCTGTTTTTCCTTCAAAGTTTCAAAGTCATTTTATGCACTTCAAAAGAATTGTACGTAAAAAAAATGAATCCATGTGATTTTCTTCTTTGTTGCTTGTTCTTCTCAAATACAAAGCACCCTCATGATATCTCTTCATAAATGCCTATCATTTACGAAACGTAATTTGTATAGTTTTGATTAGGTGTTGAAAGCGAAATTGGAGAATGTACATAGGAAAGAGAGAAAAAGACGAGTCAATATTGAAAGGAATCTATCCAATTTCGATTAGCTTGAGGGGGTACACGATAGGTCAAACTGACCAAGTTTGAAAAGAAATATGAAACTGATAAGTCGTGTTATTGTCTATATATAAAATATTTTTTTGTCTAGTCCAAAAGTATAAAACCAATTTGGTGGTATTTTGTGTTGCAAAACAGTTTGCAAGGATGACAGAAAAGTGAATCAGAAGCAAAAAAACAAAGGTAGAAGGTATAAAAACTTTCACCTCGTATAGTATTTTGAATTTATTTTGTACTTTGGTTCAATGAAACTCTAGAGAAATATCAATTAATTAGAGGGAGAATTGCACCTATATGCTTACAAACTTACAAACTACATATATATCCTTGCAAACTTTTAAATTACATCTATATCCTTGCAAAACTTAATTAATTACATCTATATCCTTATACCCATCTTATATATTTTTAAACTATTTTAAAATCATTAATAAATATCTTAATATAATTTAAATGTTAAATCCCCAATCTATCCTTACCTTTTTTTCTAAATTCTTCTAGACCACATATTACTATTGTTCTTCTTCTTCTTCAACAAGCGGCTTATTGAGTCTCCATTTTTTTTTAAAAGAACCCAAATTTTACTACCAACCAAAGGTTTCAGCAACCATACAACCAAAGGCAATAAGCAGGCCACAAGAAAGGAAAACAGAATGAGGAATCAGTTTGCAAGAAGCAAACCAACAAGCCTAAACTAGAATCACACAACGAAAAAAGCAACAACATGGGCCTACCAACTGCAAAAGGAAACAAACACAGCACCTGGAACAAAGAAAACCCATCATGGCACCAAGCCAATCAACCTGCCAGCTTAAAGAATCCAGTCGTCGAGAAGACAACGACAACGGAATCTATAGCTCTTTCACCAACTAACACTCTCGCCCGAAACTACATCGCGAAAAAAACGAACTCCAACCTAACTTACTCGACCACGACTATTCTTGATTCACCACGGATGTCCAGCCGAAATATCGTCCTCTCACCCTCTCGATGCACTAATTGTATCGTCATCTCCGATCGCCCAACTGTTGCAATCTGATATACACACCCAGATCTGATCCACAGGACAGCGACTTCGATCCATTTCTTTCTGATGGACAACGAAAAAAGCCTCCGAATAAACCCCGAGTTGCTGCTCTTTGAAACCATTAAGTTATTGCAGAAACCATTAAGTAGTTGAATCCTCTATATTCATCATATATGTTTCATTTTGCCAATCACTCACAAGAAGCCACCTCCAATGCTTCTGCACAATGGAATCTTTATAATTGATCTCCATTGAAACTTCAATTTTTTTAAAGCAATTTAAGAATCTTTATAATTGATTTATGAGGTCTGTGATTAAGGTTTCAATAAGCAATAAAAATGGGGGAAAATTCATTCAAACTAGAAGTGGAGCAGATCCAAGTTCAAATTTTGTACAAAATCAGTTTGTGGGTTTTGTGATTAAGGTTTCAATAAGCAGTAAAAATGGGGGAAAATTCATTCAAACTTGAAGTGGAGCAGATCCAAGCTCAAATTTTGTACAAAATCCGTGGAAATAGATGAAAATTACAGCAAGATTTCTAAAATCAAAAATCAAAAATCGCAATTAGGTTTCTAAATTCGAAATCAGAAATCGCAAATCGCAAGATATCGATTAGGAAGAAGAGTTTCTGGTTGTCAATGATGGAGGAAGAACAGAGACGCCGATTAGGGAAGAACGCCGAGTAGAGAAGAACAAGACGTCGATTAGGAAGAAGAACCCGATTAGAGAAGAAGTAGAAGACGTCGTGTAATACGTGGTCTAGTTGGGAGATGATGGAATTTGATTTTGATTAATTTAGAAAAAAGGGTAAGGGTAGATTGGGGATTTAACATGTAAATTATATTAAGGATATTTATTAATGATTTTAAAATAGTTAAAAAAATATATAAAATGGGTATAAGGATATAGATGTAATTAGTTAAGTTTTGCAAAGATATAGGTGTAGTTTAAAAGTTTGCAAGGATATATATGTAGTTTTATAAGTTTGTAAGGATATAGGTGCAATTCTCCCTTAATTAGAAATTCAGAATACATACTTTACCAATTTTAGTTTTTTGTGATCATGATAATCGAAATTTAATTGCTACCTCGTACATTCAAAAAAAGTAAATTTGTTTTTCTATAGGTAGGTATGACCTAAGACAATGATTGATAGCATGCAAATAGAATTTAAACCCAAATTTGTCAAAGCTTGCACAAATCTCTTAATTGTTCCATTAGCATGTCACATCATCCCAGATTTACAACTCACAAAGTCACAAACTGGTTTTTTCTTCTTAACCCAACTCATTTATCCTTGAAAAGTTTATAACCATGCCTTACTTATTTTTTACCTTTGAGTATGTATGTTGAAATCTAATTTATTTATTTTTAGTGACAATTGCATTTTATAAATTATTATAAATAAGTTTATTTATTAATATAAGACAACTAATAAAATTTCGATAAAATGTTCCACTTGCGCCAAAAAAAATCAACTCGAAGTAAGTGATATACATCATGATTGTGTACTTTCTATATCCTTTTAAAGGTATTGGTGAAACATTTCAGCAAATTCTTAAAACATGGATGTTGGAGGATCTATTTTGTGTTCTCATTGTTCAACCAATTGCTTATATATGCAATCTAGACTAGGGGTGAGCATAACCGGGTACCCGCCATTTTTTCATGGAACCGGAACCTGCGGTTCCTGGAATGAAGGAACCGGAACCGCTCATATCGGTTCTTCATATTTTGGAACCGGTCCCGGAACCACGGGGAACCGGTTTCGATACCGGGTACCCGATGTCAATTTTTTTTTTTAATAAAACAAGTATTGAGATGCATAATAAAACAACATTAAATCCTTGAGGTCTAATAACATCAATAAAAAGACCAATTAAAACTAGTGAATGTGTGTCTAATAACATCAATAAAAAGACCAATTAAAACTAGTGAATGTGTGTTTAATAACATTAACAAAAAAAGACCAATTTGATCACACATTTGTTGTGATTTCTTGTTTGGAGAAACTTGAGGTCTAAACTTGTATTCAGTAGGTTGGCTAAATATTATACTTACAAAGATGAAAAAAAAAACCAATGCATCACAAGTGACTATATAAAACAAAATTTAGGAAACAGAGATAGTAATAGGTGCCCTACCCAATAAATCCTTTCAAAGAGAAGGGAATTACATCAGCTTACTAGTTTAACCTCTATGAATAAGTAACGGGACTGGGTACCCGACGGTTATCAGTTCCAAAAAAATGAGAATCGGAACCGGTCTCAATAGGTTCCATATTTTAGGAACTGGAACCTGAACCAATCACATCGGCTCTGGTTCCGAAACCGGCACGGTTCCAGTTCTAAAGGCGGGTATCCGCTTCCGATGCTCACCCCTAATCTAGACACATTTACATTATAATTTATTTTTATTTTTATTTTCATATTTGTTATGTTCAATAACTAAATGCAACTTTCAAGAATTGCGTGTAAAAAGGTTGTTGGTTTATAAAAGGTAGCAGAGCATGAAGCTGATTCTTGAAGGACTAATAATGTAAATTGAATATAAATAAATTTAATGTGTTTCTAAGTTTATATAAAAATCATTTTCCTTATTTAATCTATCAATAGATGCTCTAAGAAGTTAAAGTTTTAGTTTAGATTTTGGGGATCTATAGATTACATCTTCAGATCTTATCAAAATTATGTCACAAAAATATTGCTGTGAATCTATTATGAGCTTGTAGATGGTACCAAAACTCTTGGATCGTCTTCTGGTTATTATCGTTTGCAACCCTAAAATTGTGTTTCTTTGACTTTCGTGAAAATGAGCCTCTCGTACTTTGGTGATAGCTTTCCTTTGTTTTTGTTCTTGTTCTTGTTTAAGCTAGTTGTGGGCTAAGGTATTCTTAATCTTTGAACCCTTTAGATTTCTCAAAGATCCTTAGTTTCTTGTGTGAGTAGCCTCGGTCTCTTTATTAGAAATGTGATTGCTCACGGAAATCTTTGATTTATATTTAGATTAGTTCTAGTTTTAAACACATCCTTCAGATTTTTTGGCTTTTCAACAAAACCTTTTTCGTTTTTGTTTGTATTGGTTTACACCGATTCATTTTGTTCAAATATATCGTCTCTAAAGATTAATATATTGGGTCTGTATGTAGATCTGGTTGTTTATTGATGAAAGGGTGTTGTTTGTCGGTTGTTAAGCTAATATCTTTGTTATATCGGTTTTACGGATTTCTTCTCTTGTTCCTTTCCTCTTTTGTTTAGTCCTTTGAGACTGTTTCACTTCGAGCTCCAAGTCATGTGATATTGTGTTACCCTCTTTCAAAGGGTGGTGTTTTGTCTAACCTTTGTTGTTTGCTTATTTTTTTGATGGTGAACTATGTGGATGTTCTAAAATTGTTTTCTTTGCATTTCGATAAATAAGAAAGCTTTGTAAGTTGTCTCTTCCCCCTGTCGGTAGCGAGATAATTGAGTAAGTGATCTTGCCTTATAGGCAAGCCTCTTTTGTATTGTAATAGTTCTTAAAAAATCTTGTGCCGTGAATATATGCTTATTTGGAGTTCTTCTATATTTGTAGTGTTGAAATTTAATGTATCAGAATCAAAAAGCAAAGTTTAAATATTAAAGCTTTTATTGAAAGAAGATAAAATATTGATTTGCAACAAAAACAATTAATTTATTTCTCTAACTTGGAAAACAGATTTGCAGCAAACTAAGTTCGTAAATTCAGAAAGTTAGTTCATATATGTTAACAAATCTGAATAAACCATAAACAAAATAAATCCTATATACGTTTATCCTTCGTGATAAAACGTAAGAAGAATGTGGGGTAGAAGAAGAGTATCCACTCTAGTGGACGTCAAGTAACGTACAAAACTGTAGAATTAAAACCAATCTGGAATGTCGACCGGGAAAACTTGATGCGAAGAACGAAGAAACTGCACGGAAACAACGTCTTCTGTCCTTTAAGGTTTTGACGCTACTCTTTAACACTGTGAGTCTTCAGTACGTTAAACCCAAGGATTTGATGCAGCCGAAAGATTACTAACAACAATGGGAATCTTTTTAATGCAAAGATAAAGCAGAAGGTTGAAGTAGAAAGCTGGAAATATTGAGAGAGAGCAAGAGCACATGGTTTTGATGTGTGTTTAAATTGAAACCAATAAGCTGTATACTGATAAGTATCAGATAACCCATGATCTCAATGATTTCTCCCCAAGTAAAGGAGAGTCTTTTTGAGACTAAGTCTCTAACAGCTTCTAAACAAAGTACAACGTGGGATAATTGGATGTTATCCATAATGTTGCTGCATCAAAAAACATGGGATAGTGAAAAGATTTTATCCATAATTTTCAAATTTATTTGCCCATAATTTTCATATTTATTTGTTGATGTTTTCTTTCAACTCTAGAAGCTTTGAGAACCTTCCGTATCCTCTCTAATGAATATCCAGCAAAAAAGAAGTTCGGTGCGCGGATTCTCGCGAGAACCGTACCCGCGCCCACGACCACGCGAACGCTTGTGCGTTGCACTTTCCTTGAGTGTAACGCCCCATTTTTCCATATTTCGTTATTTTTGATGATACCGTTGGTTAAGTTAATGAGAGGGTCTTTTATGTTTAATTGTCGGGACTTCATGGGTTGAGTGGTAAGTTGTAAATCAGATA
>LUCG01184505.1:0-17709 GCA_001633085.1 Carthamus tinctorius | reverse complement strand
GGATGTTACTGACCGTTGAGCTACAAAGGATTTGAAAAATGTTCTTAGTTTGTGCATGGGCGGATTCGAACTTGGATGAGCACTATGTAGTATGTACCCTTAAAGCACTAACCACTAAGGAGAGTTTTAAGATATCATTAGGTATNTCACTAGAAATCATCCAAAAAAAGGAAAAATCATTCAAAATCAATAAAAAAAAACTTATAAAGAATCACATAAAATGATAGTGGATGACTTTACGAGCTCTTAAGGAGGGAAAGGAAAACAAAATTAATGGAAAGTAATGTTTATTTATCTCACAGGACGTTTCTTCGAAATGTGGTAGTAAGGTAATAAGAAATAAATGATAATAGTTATAATGTTCATGTCCCTGACATCTAACTTAGTTGACAAAGAGACAAACGGACTTTATCCATATACAATACAAGTTTTGTATTCAATCGCCCCTATAACTTTAGCCATTTGGTCCTTATATGATTCGATGTTCATGAAGGCAGGTCCCGTGTGAGGTTAATTGAAGTTGCAAGTAATCAAGTTTTTGTTAAAATAGTTATAAAAGTTTACAAACTTACACACCTATCGATTAACCACAACACAAGGAAAAATAAACAAGGTATATCTGTAAGAATACATTTCTTTCTCTATCTTTCATGGTCCATAACATGGTTCTCCTTTTCCTTTCCATTTTCCTCCCTTTCCTTTTTTCGCCACAAGAATAAAAAAAGTTCATTTTTTTCTTTCTTCTTCTTTTCCATTATGTTATTTTTCTTCTTGGAATTCCAAAACACAATGTAATAACATACCCGTTGGACAAATACTTGGGTCCATTGTTACCCTTTCCATAATCAAAACCACTCAGAGCGTCTTCAAAATAAAGAAAATAATGATTTTTAGTTTACATTAAGTTCCAACAGCTTCCCTCAAACTTTTTACAAAATGAAGAAAGCAGGATAAAAAATGGGTTTTTCTCCAAAATATAAAGAAAAGCTCAAAAATGATTACCATTTGAAATAACCAATAGAAACCTTGAAAATAAAATTTTAGAGAGAAAACTATTTCTTTTAATATGTTAGTGAATTTTAATATTATAATTGATGAAAAAGTCTTTAAAATAGGAAAACCGTTGGAGATGGAATTATTTAATATTTTTTAGAAATTTTTACTTTTGGTTTTCCATTTTGAAGGATCTCTTAAATATGCTCTTAGACCATGGTATATTGATAAGACTTAGAATGTAGTAAAAATCTCATCCTATCTTAGTTAGTCCATCCAAACATGTACCATAAGCTAACTTTTTGAAACGTTACTTTGAATAGCTTTTTGGAAGCTTTTTGTAGCCTTTTCCAATTATACCCTTATTAATATTAATTATTAAATTAAAAGATATCATTTTTGGTCATTTTATATATTCATAAACTAGTTTTTGCCAAACATAATTTGTTCATAAACTAGCTTATCAGCTATTAGCTAGCTTATTAATCAATAGCTAGCTTATCAGCTAATTTGCCAAATATAGCCTTAATTGAAATCCATGCAATAATAAATCTTTTTTTGACCATGAAGGCTCATTAGCAATAACTTTAAACATATGGTCATCTGAATGGTCAATTGGTGCTCATAAACTGTCAAAAATCCACAATTAGGCCACGTACCGGCAATGTGGGTTCGGCGGGTTGGAAGCCGCCGGCTTGGCGAGCTCAGCGGGCTGCCGGTACCCAGCAGCGGGTTCAACGGCTTGACGGGCTGGCGGTTTCCACACACCGCTGCGTTTGTGTGTGTCTATGGTGTGTGTGTGGAAGGTTGGGTACTAATCAGAGAGGATTTTAGAGGGTTAATTGTGGGGTTGAAGAAAAACTGATGTGGAAGTTAATGTGACAATAGGATTGAAAGGATTCACAGGGGTACATACCCTCAGCCTTATCATAAAAAAGAAAAGCTACAATAATCAAGAATTGAAAAATAGAATATCATTTTCATTTTGGTAGAAACTATGTTGATCTTGGTTGGATTAACAAGTATTTTTAGAACATGTCGGTAACAATAAGCCACCATTATTTAATTTCCTTTAATAAACAAAGTAACAAAGAGACAAAATTGAACTTGAATATTGAAAAAGAATACCCACCACCACCACACAATGGCAGTAGTTTCCTTTCCTACATTCTTCAAAAACCCATTTTTGATTTTACACACTCTCCATTCTCTTCAAACCTCCAATTCTTCAAGATTTTTCTTTTTCTTGCATCAAAAACATCACCATTTTCTACAGCAGTTTTTTCTTGGGTTGCTGCTAAAAAGGCAAGAAGTGAGAGAACTACACAACTTTATTATCCAATCTTTTCTTGCTTTTGAGCTTTACCCTTTTCACTATTCAATCCACCTTTAACGATTTCTTGGATTTTTATGTCGTTTTTTGCTCAAAGAATTTTTAATTTATGATTGTATCATTGTATGAGATCTGCTACTGTTTATAGCTTTCCTTTTTTTCCCCTGTTTTTGCTCTCTTGGATTCTGGGTTTTGGTGTTCTTTGAGGTAAAGTAGATAACTTTATTGAATAGTGTTTTTGAATCGAGTCTTGTGCTAATTTTTTAATTGGAAATAGGGGTTTTTTGATCACTGTTGAAGTCATTGGGTACTGGGGTTTGATTGTTTTTTTGTGGGTCTTTTCTATTTATACCCAATTATGGGTGTGTTTTGATGATCAAGATTAGGGTTTTGTCTGCTTTTCCCTTTTTCAGAGCTCTGTTTTCCCATTCTGAATCAAGGTTAGGTTTTTTTATATGATTTGAATTGTGGGTTGTTGATGGTGATGAAAGTTATGATGATTGAATGGATGTATAATATGTTAAAGTATTGAAAACTCTTGTTAGAATTTGGGGGTTTTTGGTTGAATTGTCTTTAGGTTAAAAGGTTTTTTAGGGTTCATTCTAAAGTCTGCCATTTCTCTGTAAATTTGTGATCTTTTAGTGAAATCTTAGCTCTGTAGCAGTTTTTTGATTCTCAAATTGTTTTCTGTGTATGATCATGTAAGAAGTTGCTAAAAATGGGTTTTTTTTATAGTAAAATTGCCTTTAGATTGAATGTATTTTTAGGGGTTTCTTCTAAATCAGCCATTTTTCTGTAAATTTGTGATCTTTTAAGAAAACCCTAGCTCTGTAACAGTTTCTTGATTTTCAAAATGGTTTACATGTATGATCATGTAAGAAGTTGCTAAAGGTTTTGGTTTTTTTAGTTGGATTGCCTTTAGACTTGATAGATTCTTTAGGGTTTTCTTTAAGATCTGCCATTTTTCTGCAATTTTGTGATCTTTTAATGAATCCAAGCTCTGCAACAGTTTCTTGATCACCAAGTTGTTTTCTGTGTATGATCATGTAAGGACTTTGCTCAAGATTTTGGCTTTTTTAGTTGAATTGCCTCAAGATTTCATAGATTCTTTAGGGTTTTCTTTAAAAACCTGCCATTTTCTGTACTTTTATGAATATTTTGTTAAAATTCTACCTCAGATACAGATTCTTGATCACCAAGTTGTTTTCTGTGGGGGTTTTTAGTTAAATTGCCACAAGATTCCAATAATTTTTTAGGGGTTTCTTTAAAACTTGACGTTCTTTTGTAATTTTGTGATCTTTTCATCCTCAAAATCTTTTCTTTTTTGCAGGTTTAAATCCATGGAATCCCCCCAATCTGTTGTGTCACCATTCAACACCTCATCTGTTTATCCCGAGCCCGAAAAACACAATCTCGATCATTTCGCAAGAAACCCGAGCTTCGAATCCAAGAAACCCGAACCCAAAATCGGTGTTCTCGAGGTCTACATTCATCAAGCTCGAGAAATCCAAAACATCTGCATTTACCATAAACAAGACGTTTACGCCAAGATATGCTTCACGAGCCACCCCGAAAACTCCGTCACGACTCAAACCATAAACGGCGGTGGCCAAAATCCCGTCTTCAACCAGACCCTCTCGATTGACGTACCCACGATCGATTCTTCGCTCAAATGTGAAATCTACATGTTGAGCCGGGTCCGGAATTATCTCGAAGATCAGTTGTTGGGTTTTGCTTTGATTCCGCTTTCGGAGGTTTTCGTCAAAAACGGGAAGCTCGAGAAGGAATTCTCGTTGTCTTCGAACGATCTTTTCCACTCGCCGTCTGGTTTCGTTCAGCTCTCGTTGTCGTACAACGGAGCCTCACCGGACGTGATCGCGATTCGGGCGCCAGAGGACCGAGTCGTGAACGAGTCGGACAGATGCGTCGCCGAGTTGGGTAAGCTCGAGTTCCCGGATCCCAAGATTGCGAACGAGAACCAGATGATGGTCTCGGAGTATTTCGGGATGAGCTCGGAGAGTTTGGTCTCGTCTGATACAGATGATCAGGCAAGCTCGGAGAACGGTGGACCGTCCGTGTTCGAGACCCGTAAACCCGATTCACCGCCGACCAGTGCCTCGACTAACGGGTCTCAGTGTGGTTCGGTTCCGGTCGAAATATCAGAATCGGAATCTTCCGAGAATCCCGCGAAATCGTCGAATCAAGAATCCGATTCGCCCCCGAAAGACAAACCTGTCGAAGTGGGTTCGGTTTCCATCGTTGATTCGGGAAACAAACCGGTCGAAGTGGGTTCGGTCAGTGGTGGTTCGAGAAACAAGCCGGTTGAAGTGGGTTCGATCGGTGGTGGTTCAGGAAACGGGCCGGTCGAAGTGGGTTCAGGAAATGGGACGGTGAAAGTGGGTTCGATCGGTGGTGGTTCGAGAAACGAGCGGGCGATGGGGATAAATATCGAGATGGATCAAAAAGTGGTTCAGCAAGATTTTGTGGATTTATATATGAAGAGCATGCAGCAGTTTACGGAATCGTTGGCCAAGATGAAGTTGCCGATGGAGATGGAGAACGAGCAAACGAGTTCGGGGAACTCGAGCACGGATCAGAACACGCAAACGCCAAACGGGACCCGGCCACGGGTGTTTTACGGGAGTCGGGCGTTTTTCTGAAGTTATTTTAAGGGCGATTTCGGAAATTTTAGGGGATGTTTACTGAACGTTTACCGGCCGGATACGATCCGTTTTAGTTCAGTGAGTGCTTAACCATTAAGTGCTTACCCAGTAAGCGTTTGGTAGATAGGGCCTTGGAATGAAAAAAAAAGGTTGATGGTTAGGGTATGTATGTATGGTTTATGGTGTTTTTAATCTCTTTGTGTTTTGGTTTCTTTGTTGTCAATGACTTAATGTTATGTTCTTTTGAGTTTATCTATGGTTTTAAAATGTTGATTTTAAATTGACATTTTCTTTATTGCTATTTGAACCTTTCTTTAGTTGGATTTAGAGTATTTAAAATGTAAAAAAGTTTGCCTTTTGTTTTAATTTTATAAAATATTTGAAACCCAATTTTGGGTTTTAAATTTTTTCTTGTATATATCTTTCTTTATAGGGTTAAGTACATGGGGATGTATCGAACTTGTCACGTTTTATTATCGTATGTACCAAACTTTAAAAATTACCAATTAATGTACTAAACTTGCTAGAATTGTCATTGTGTGTATCCAACCATTGCTAGAATTGCCATTGTGTGTATTCTTGTCATTGCTAGAATTACCAATTTGTGGTTTAATTCTAAAGTTGGGTACACACAATGGCAATTCTAGCAAGTGCAGTACATTAATTGGTAATTTTTAAAGTTGGGTACATAAAATGATAAAACATGACAAGTTCGATACACCTCCATATACTTAACCCTTCTTTATACATTTTTTTTTTGTTGATATAAATGGATATGTATTTGTGCAAATTCTAATACAACAATTTTATAAAAGAAACATAAATGATATAAATTTAAAGGGAAATTATAAAGTTGATGATATTGTGAAAGAAAAACCTATGAAAAGACTTTAAAAGTGAAAAACTTAACCATGTGAATATGGGTAAATATCAAAATGATCCAAAAGATCATGATCTCAAATTCTCAATGATCATGTAATCAAATAGTGAGGTGAACTTAATCATATGAATATTGGGCCTACATATAGTTACAAAACCACTAATCTCAATCAAGATTATGTTACATGTGATCATTTGTATAAGATTTGTTTTTCTTTTATATAACTATTGCATTTTTCAAATTAAATTCTGTTAAAAGAGAAATAAAACTTTTGTAGCTTGCTTTTAATTTTTTTTTTGATTTGTTTAGATAAAAAAATATGAATAAATGGTTGCTTGGGATTGCGTGTCAGTTTCGGATCAACCGATCTGCTTGTCGCGTCCTCCAAATGTAGATAAGTGTTTTTTGGTGTTTGAGGTTGCGTCTAAGAAATCAAGCATCGGGTCCTCCAGACGCAGAAACGAAGTTTTGAAGCGGTCAATATAAATCGACTTCTTGAAGCTGCTTATGGCGTTTCACCTCCTACTGCTCCTCCGATATGGTATCGCGTTTCACCTCCGACTGCTTATGGCTTTTTGGTATCGATTTGCTTATCTCTTTTCACCTCGGACTGCTTATGGTATGGATCTGTCACCGATTTATCGATTTGGAGGGTTTCGATTTCTCACTGATTTGATCGATTTCCCTCCGTGATTGCATCGATTTCATTGCGTACAATGATTTGGGTATCTAATTTGGGACCGAGGGTACTGCGGCTGCAACGATCTGAGTATCTGATTCGGGATTGAGGGTATTGTGATTACACCAAAAAACCCAAATTTTGCCACGTACTAAAAGCAACATATAAATTTATCACGTTTTCATGTAACAATAAACTAATCCAAACACGAAACATTTTTTTTCATTTTCATTTTTCAAATTATTTTTCGTTTCTCAAACAAAAACAAATAGTTTGGTAAAGTAATCGATCAACGGTGGTCTATTTTTCTCCGGCGAAACCTCATCGGAAAAAATGCCGGTGGTGTTCTCTTCTCCGATTCACCTAACTTCGGTAAACCTTCCGATTATTCTTCTAGTTTACATTATATGTTCTTCGTTTCCAAATTCCACGTCGACTTGAAACTAATCACTTGCACGGATTCGATATATATGTTTCCTGATTTGGAATCGGCAATCAGAAATGGATTTCAAGACGATATATTGTAGATTTGCTATTAATAATTGTAGTTGTGAATGTTAATCGTAGTTTGTAATTACTAGTTGCAATAGTTATACATTCGTTCTACCAAAATCCGCTAATTAAGCACGTTGAACTGCTCTACGAGCAATTGGAAGAGAATTACGGTTGGTGTTCGAATTGCAATCGATGTTGATTTTTCATTCGAAAGGTATCAGGTGCTTTTTTTTTTGAGAACTGTAGTTTGCGAGATGTTGTATTGCTGATTCAGGTGGATCAAATAGTTTGTTCATCATCTGTTAGGTTAAATTTTCTGAAAACAACTTATTCCTTTATCAATTTGCATGTATGTTTGTATAAATTCATCTATGTGTGTGTATAAATTCATCTCTATATGGTGGTTGTCTAACAAAGTGGCCTGTTACCTGCTGGATAAAATTCCAGTTAGGTATTCATATGAACATACATTGATAGGGATGAGAATCATGTAGTAACTGGAGTTGGTTGGATCAGTTCTGGGAACCAGCGTCTGAACCTTTCCTTATTCTCGGTCTATATGCATACAGAATCTCTAGTTTGATGATTACTATACCATGCAGTAGTATAACTACTATTGGAGGTTAAGAGGGTTCAATTTTCAAGTCCTTGAAACCCACTATTTAGGTTGTTCCTCACCTTTCAATTTCTTATGTTGATGTTGAATTCTATAATCGTTGTTAACTTTTTGATTCTTGTAAGTTATATTTCTTTTAAGTGCTCTGAGTGGTTGGTTCATTCCCAGTTATTATTTTATGGCTGTTTCAAGCTATCACTATTAGCCTTTCGCTTTAATGAAATGTTGGGCTGTTTAAAGGAAAAAAAAACCTCTGCCCCCTTTCTTTCATCTCTTAACAAATTGGGCTGACATTGTGTTGACAAATTGTGAGCGGTGTGGGTTGTGTGGGTTGAATGTATGATAATTAGTGTGTTGGTTCTTTTGTCACTCAATTTCTTGACACAGTGCAAAATAAAAGGCAAGATGGTTTTATGATTCCCCTTGGCACCTCAGAAATTGTGTATGACTATTGGCTTTGTTTGTTGGTGGTTCATCCCGATTTGGTGTTGGTTTGTTATCTCTCATATGCACATATTGCTCCTCAATAAGCTTGAATACAGGCCTGAAATGCTTATGTAAGGGATAAGTACAGAAAGAAATACGGATATGACAAGTTCAGTACCGCACCAAATTAGATGAAGTTCACTTGATTGTTGCTGCTGCAGGTATGTGAGTATAACCTTTGATGTGTAAGATGAAATTCATATGAGCTTGTTATAATGTTGTCCCTTTTACGGATTGCTTTTCGATATGCCATGATCCGCACATTGGTTCTGTTTTGTATTACTTCTCCATGTATATTAAATGGCTGTCAAATTTGGAAACAAAAATAAGGGCATGTGCGATCAAGTATGATTTATTGTTTTACAAATAAGGGGTCTATATATATTTACAGGCTCTGTTTGGATAAGGTCTTAATGAAAAATGACCATATGTTGAAAAATGCATGGCTTCCTAGTTCCTATATTGAAATGATCATGTGGCAAGTGGCTTGATCATAAAGGATCCACGAGCTTTCGTCTCAGAACCAACTGGCAACGACAAGTCATCCTTGCATTATATATATAGCCATATAGGTGTAGCATCGTGTGAGAAGAAGAGTTAAGATGAAGGGTAAGAAGCGATTTGGATCATTGATCACTTTTTATCTCAAACCCATCCCATGATTTGCGCTTGATAGGGAATTGATCAGGTGCATCTCATGCTAATGTGCATCCAAAGGTGGAGATCCCTTCTTACCCTTCTCGCGATAACTCCACTTCTCACCGGAATCCAACCCTATACATATATTAGTGAAGTAATATATAGTAGATTTGCCTAATGTAGACTAACACTTCTGTTAAAGCCTCCAAATGTCCCCCAACTTTCGAGCTATTGCAGGGTACACATGCATATGCAGCCTGGCTTTGAGAAAACTATCTATAGCCATGCGAGTGACCACATATTGTGGTGGATGGATCATCAAATATTAATACATCAACTAGTTATACATGCTATGGAAATCAAAATCAAGGTTACAAACAACGATACCATGACCTCAAACTACGAAATCCTTTTCTCAATCTTTCTTTCTCACATAGGTACCTCGATGATTTCATTGGCTCTTGTATACATATGACGTCGGCAAATCCAAGCAACCTGACCATCATCCCTGTACCTAATTCTCCACAATCCAAACTTCTCCGCAATATCTTTCCCTGTGGAGCACCCTTTTTCCCTTAGAAAATCCACAACCCACTGCTGTGCTGCCTTCATATCTTGCTGAACGTCCCTTGACCTCCCTTTGCTCCTTCCAGCAGCCGCCGCCCCCACTACCCCTGCCGCTGCAGCACCTGCAGCCCCATAAAGAAGTGGGTTCCCAGCCAAATGCGCCACTTCTCTGCTTAAATCCGGTATCATCTCCCCCATCCCTACAGCTATATGAGCTCCTATTTTCAGGGCAAATGTCAACAGCTTCATAAACCCTTTCATGTATGGAGCCAAAGACATCACTGCTCTATTATCTACCTGCATCATTTCACAGCCAACTTGATCTTCAACAACATGCATTTCTCCCTTGAACTCGCATAACATGTGAAGCCGGAGCGCAGTCATCCCAGAAATCATATTCGTCACCAGTCTCCTTGAGTAGTTCTCAGTTTTAACAAAATAGAACATGTTTGGCACCTTTCGTTCTTCTATCTGGACGTTGTAATTCGCTAGGTAGTTAACTTTGCGATGCAGCTCATTCAAGAGCCTGTGTTCGTAGTATCTCAGCCCTTGGATCTCTTGTTTTACGTCTCTGATTTCCTGCTCGATGATCTTGAGCCTCTGAATGACTTCTTCTACCCCTTTGGCAATTCCCGCAAAAGATGGGTCGATTTTGCCCGTTTCGTCTTCTTGACTTGGTCCGTCGGAGTTGTTTTCTGTTGGGATTTGCAACTCCACAGCCAGGTTGTAAAGGTCGTGATATCTCCGATGAAGTACTTCTCTGAAGTCATCGTCCGATAGCAAGTCGCGGGCGAAGTCGAACCCGGGTCCCAACACGGGTCGGCCCGATTCCGAGACCGGGGTCCACGTATGCTGATAATCGTACATGCTGTCTGCTGGGACCGAGAGCAAAGCTTGTTTTAATTGAGGGAGTGGTACAGATTGGGTTTTCCGGTACCGAGGGGGTGTTAGATTTTTGACGCATTCTGGACGAAGGATGTTTTCGATCAATGTCACCCCGTGACAGAGGCTTTGGATGGCTGGGTAGATAAGCTCCTGAAAGAGCTTAAGGGTCTTGGATAGGTTTTTGGTGGAGCAAGCGAGCACGTCTACGTAGTACCCCAGTTGTCCTCCCAGCTCGATCCTGATATGGATCCCATTGATGTTTATCGAGATGAGGAATTTTTCTAGAGTGTATGTTGCTCCGTGTTGGCTCTGGAGACCGATGATCTTGTTGTGTAGGTGAACCTGTTTCCGAAGGAAATAAGAAAGTTAGGGGCCGTTTACTAACACAGATTGGCTAAGGGCGACTGAATGTGGTTGTCTACCAAGTGCCTAGGTGCGCTGATTGAAGCACTTACCAAGTCAGAAATAGGGGTGTAAACGAGTTGAGCTTTTAATGAGCTACGTGAGCTCGAGCTTAATAATTCTCAAGCTTGAGTTGATCTCGAACATAAAATAGAACTCGTTTAACTTAACGAGCCAGACTTTATAACACCAATATTCAACTCGGCTCGTGCGAAAACTTGATTCAGTTTTTCGAGTCGAGTTGAGCTGAACTGAGCCATTCGAACATACCCTTTTTCGAGCCAAACATGCTCATATATTTATTAATCATACAATTAAAATTATATATGTGGGTCAACGTATCTCGGTCAACTCAGAAAGCAACCCCTTATTGTGTCTTTCTGCATCTCGGTCAATGTATTTGTGGGTCAGAGTGTGCTGGTAAACAACATCCCATTCTTACCGGGTAAGCACCTATTACCCAATAAGAGGTGGTCAGCAGGTAGTAACAGTCCCTTAATCAGTCCTTCAGTTATAAGAAACATGAACCCAAAGGGTAATTGGCCCAACGATACTTGGTTTACCGGTACAGCTCAACCTCCCTGAAGGTCAGGGTTTCAAGCTTACAGTTTTCTCGTATATAAATATTATATGCTCTCTAAAAAGAAACATGAACAGGAATCAAATGTGGAAAGCAATCCTGATCAAACCAAGAACATACCTGTAATCTTGGGAAGAAGCCTGGGGTGAGGAACATATGGCTCGAATCATGACATTCGAGATGTCTTCCTGCAAAAACGCAACCGGGTGTGATCGACTGCCACCTCGGAGTTCTTGTTCTGCTTTCTTCAAGAAGAGAAGGAATCAGCAATAAAGATTCAGGATCAGATGGATCCTGTTTGTAACAAAGTTCAAGTTTTATCATCATGTTCACCAGATCACCGGCATCCAAGTTCTCGAAAATCTTTGATCCCATCCCCGGAATCTGGCTATGCAAGCTTCCTCTTAGAATCTTCTCCAACTCTTTCTGACCCACGAATCCCGCATTTTGTTCATTAGCGCTCACTTTTCTAACGTCTAACTTCACCAGCTGACAGAGTACTTCACCGCAAAACCACTGGAAATCCAAAATCAAGAACCCCAATTCTTCGAAATATATCACCTCTCCTATGTGATGAAGACATGTGGCAACCGCCTTTCTTCGCATCTCGACTTTATTTACTACGTGATCGTTTCTCGATTGGACTCGGAGAGACGGAACTTTAACTTGGCACAAATCTCCGAACTCTTTCCACTTCATGGCTGGTTTCTCGTGGTTTTCCGACCTCCAATCTGATAGTATGTTTACGAGATCGTTGCAGACCTCGTAAACTCTCGGGACCCGCTGTAAAATGGTTTTGCTCGTTTTTTGGAGGTGGTGTGTGAGTTTACTCACGGATGCTGATGATCTTCCGTCAATGGTGAATACCGTTGGATAAAAGTCAACGTACCCTTGGAATTTATCTCGTAATCTCTGGACAGCGTTGACTGTGGTAGGGAATTCCTGCGATAGTTGGTCGATCTTGTCGTGGTGGGTTAGGACGATGGTTACGTTGGGTAGCATGCATTGTTGAGATGCTTTTCGTGAGTTGGAAACGATGAATCTGAGCCAATATTGGAGATCTTCTTCTAACTCGGATGGTGGTTTTGGCTCTCTGTTGTTTGGTTTGCGGAAAAAGCTGGATACAATCAGAAAAGAGGACGCGCTTCCGTGGCCGGGAAACATGAGATCGTGGAGGGAGAAGAGTTCGTGTTGGCCTCCCAGGTTCCATATCGAAAACTTTGTATCTTCGTCTTTTAATGTTTTTACTTTCATTGCTGTTGTTTTAATTGCTTGCTCAACTGGATTTATGAGCGTTTTTACCTGTTCGATATAAGGTAGCTTTGAAGAAGAGAAGTTTTGTGATATGGCGTTGCATAATGTGGTTTTCCCTGCATATACATGATGAATCTTGATTATATCATCTAGCTATGAAATAGTTATTGCAACTTGAAATCATGGTTTTTAAAAGAGGATGAGGCGTGGCGAGGCAACCCAATATTGCACGTGAGGCGGCACCTCTCTCGAGCCTTGGGTGAGATGTACACCTCGGTGACATAGATTGGATCTATTTAATAAATAGATCAATATATATTGTTATTATATATATACATATTTCGTGATTGAAAAAAGTGTGTAGATTCTGTTAGTATATTAGCATGATAAATGTATATGTATTTTTGTAATGTATATATACGTTCAGGTTTAGGGAAAACCTCGAAGAAATGGAAAACTGAGGAAAACCCTGGTAGCCCTTGATCTGGACGGTAATTTGTAACATGCACACGTGCATAAAAACCAAAAAACACCTTAATTTACTTGTATGCACAAGTGCATACTGTCCAGATGGAGGGCTATTAGGGTGTTCCTCAGTTTTCCCCTGAAACCTCCCTCGTATATACACACACATGTTAGTGTATATATATTTCCGCCTTGGGGGATTATGCCTTAGACCGCCTTGAGGCTTACTCCTTGCCTCGTCAATGAAAAACGCCTCGAGGCCAATTCTGCCTATTAAAACCTTGCTTGAAATATGAGTTTTCGATGACCAAATTTCTTACCAGCAAATTCTTGTCCACAGATAAACACTCTGCAGCTCTTTGGCACGGTCATCGGCATATCTCTGAGCAAATCAACTTCAGGTTCGGATTTTGCATTTTGGCCTAATTTTAAATGTATTCCTTCTGCTTTTCCTGAATTCTGAAGTGGGGTATTTGCAAGATCAATCTCCTCAATCCAAGGATTAACCTGCAAAGTTCCCATTATAGCCTTCAAAACTAAATCACCATCAACCCCTTTGCAACCTTGCAAAGATAACCACTTCAAACTAGCATTTTTCTCCAAGTTCTTAAAGATTCTGATTATATCTTGTGGTCTTAAACTTTGGTCTTCATATATCCCCAATCTCGTTATAGTTTCGTTAGTGCTTAGCATCTGCAAGATCGCTATCAACCCGTCCCTCCCAATCTTCGTTCTTTTCCCTCCAAAACTTATCGACTTTAGAGTTATATTCGCTTGAATTTGTAGAGTGGAAAACCGACTCAACGGGCATAGCAAATGTTCTATGCCAATTCCGCCAAACTGGTTATCATCTACTCGCAAGATTTCCAAGCTCCGATTCTTGAAAAGTCCGGCTGCGATATAAACAACCCCCTTGTCTTTTAAGCTCGTTTTCGCAAGGTTGACTTCTTTTAAGGTCCGGTTCTGTTCGAGAACCCACCGGAACTCCTTGGCCCACCGGGATTTCAGTCGGACCCCGGTGAGGTCGAGCGATTTGACGGTTGTGTTCCACCCGAGAGCGCCCGCCACCCGGCATGCCCCCGAGACGCTTAGCCGGTAAATCCGTAGCACGCTGCTCTCAGGAGCAAATTCGACCACTTTCGAACTATTTCCGTTATTGTGTTCTCCGCTCCATATGTGAACTTCCATCGACCGGTTTCTTGCTAGCACTGCGGAAATCAACGGTGTGGCCGTGATCGGGCTCGAGTCGAAAATCGTCAAGAGTTTTAAAGTCGAGTTTGCTTCGATCATTTTTGAGAGCTCTTCTGCTCCTTTCGATCCTATTGAGTCTTCCCATATCTGTAACTCTTCTAAACAGGTGTTTACCTTCAGAGCTGAAGCAATAAGACTAGCTCCAAATGGACCGATTCTTGATTCAGCCAACATGATCTCTTTAACCACTTCGTTTTCTCTCAAAATCGTTGCTAATCCCACCATACATTCGGCATTTATCACGTTTCTCTTGAACACAAGCTGCTTTACGTTCGAAGAATTCCCGAGAATGATCCCGAGACTCTTAATTTCCTCCAGCCGCCATTCGACTTGATAAAACTCGAGATTCCGAAGAGAAACCCCTGTTCTGGAAGATGTTGATAGGAGTGTGAGGATGTTGGAAAACTGGTGATGGGTGTCACTTGAAATGTTTATATGGATGGAATCTTGGGTTTCTTGATGACAACATGATGTTGGTTGAGAAAGATGGAAGGAAATGCTTTGAAGATCTAGGGTTTGGGTTTGGATTGATTGGAGAAGCCATTCAAGTTCTCTTGAGTTCTGGTTGGATGCCATTGTTGATGATGAAACTGTGATGAAAATTAGTCTAAAACATTAAAATCAAGAAACTATGCATGTTTCTGAAGAAAACCATATTCACCAGGCAGGCTAAATGCATACGCATCAACATCAAGACTTACTTTTTACTTCTACAATATGATTCTGATATAAACAGGGGTGCATATGGCATATAGCAACACCCAGTGTGAATATGGTTTAGGCCTGTTTATTAGCAGCTTAATGAGTTTATAATAGGACTCAAGCTACCCATGAGTGTTTGATAGTGGCTTAATGATATAAAAAGTGGCTTATTCAGTAAGCTTTTAGGATGTAGCTTTATGCAGAAACTCAAGTTTTGTCCAGACCTGTCTTTCCCAATTGAAAAACACGCTTCTTCCATTTATGAAAAAACCCTCCCAAACAAAAACCTTGACGGATTAATCCACACAAACAACTTTATTCATACATGACTTAAACCAACCAAAACAACCTCTTAGTGTGAATATGGTTTTCTTTTGGTGGAAAATAGGATTTGCTTTACCTTGCTGTATGCGGTATGTACCCCTGTTTATGTCAGAGTCAGATTGAATCATGCATTGAAAATGTAAAAGTAAGTTTTGATGTTGATGTATATGCGGAGGAATTCAGTAGATAAAATCGGCGAATATGGTTTAGTGTGAATATGGTTTCTTTCGGTGGAAAATAGGATTCACTTTACCTTTAATTGCTTGCTTTTGTGTTTGATTTTTTGGATAATTTACCCATTTGTAAGGATTCAAAAAGGAAAAAAGTGCCATCAATGATTTCTCTTACTTTATCTTATTGACATAGTGACAAAAAATCCGGATCACGATGCATCAAGACCTTTTGGACTTGTAATGATTATGGAAAACGTCAGCCTGCATACATCTCATCTTTCGGTCCCACCTGCGACTCGGATATACTGAGATCGTCTGGTCTGGTTTCACGGTCGTGGAGGTAAGTCTCTTGTACACAATTTTTTCGTATCTTTGTAGAAAAAAGTTGGACTTGTGAGATATATTTTTGGTTTCTTGAAAGCATATTTGTTGGTAAAGAAATGATAAAATTCCTTAGATGCTTGATTGATGGATGTTTCAAAAGTACCGATACCATTCTTGGTACAGTTGAAAACATCCAAGCAAAGGTTTAGTTCAATGGTTTTATTTTTTTGATGTCGAAATGCATATATTGGCGGATCTAGGAATTTATGACGCTAGTGGCACTTGCCGCCCTGAGTTGCCGCCTTTCTGGGTCTGGTGATCCTCTCTGGCGGTACGACGGCGGCTCGGCTCACAACAAACCACAGCCCGACGTCGTAGTATCTGTATCATGGTGAATTGGTGATGCAGTACAATAATGGGTTGTTTGGTTCGTGGAATTTGAAGGAATTTTGATGGAATTGGAATGACAAATTCCGTTGACCGAATTTCTTAGTGTTGATTGAATCCTTTGAATTCCACAAAAGTTTAAGGAATTCATCATTACTTGTCTTAAATGAAGGAATTGAATTCTTAGCAACTAAACGGCTGATCAAATTTCATTCCAATCCCTTCAAAGTCAGATTCCTTCGATGGATTCTAATTCCATCAAATTCCTTTCTACGAACCAAACGTCCCCCAAGAGAGTGATTCCATGACCAGCATGGAACACCCAAAGGCTTGCAAAGCCTCTGGTTGACCCGAAAAGTCAATTGCGTCCGTTTGGGATAAATAAAAACACCTTTTCAAGTGGAGTCGATATTTTCAATAATATGTATGACTATGCCCAACGTGTTTTTAGCCATTTTTTGTTGTTTCGATAGTCAAATAAGCCTTTTGAAGTTTTTTTCCCCAGGATTTAGTAATTTTTTTTTGCAATTTCCACTTTTTTTTTTGAGAAGGTTCATCCGGGCTTTGCCCAGACTACATCCTTGGCAATTTTTACCGAGAGCTAAACATGCTCCCCTAGGATTAATACTCAGTGGCCACCAATTGCGCACGCATGGATTAGAACCCGGGTGGGAGCTACCACCCTTTAAGAACCTACCACTACGCCACATCTTGGTGGTTAATTTCCGCTTCTTTGTTTTTGTGTGTGTGAAGATTCTAATATTTGGTATGATGTTATGGCTTGTATTCGGGTATCGAGTTATTAATAAAGTTCAAGGCTTTTCGATTTTTTTTCCTTCATTTTTCTTGGTATTCTTACGAATCAATGAAACATTTAATCGGGATGTGAGTTTTCCCATTCATGTTGCATGACGTATGGTGATGATACTGGTGGTAGCACAAAACAAATCACAGTAGTAGCACCGTAAAGCGTCATAAATCTATGAAACTAAGAATATCGGATCAAGTTACACGTTGTTCTATGAAAGTTTGATTCTAGCTCTGCTAATTGCATCTCACTTCTACATCCAATGTTTACAAATCCTATTTTAAAGAACGCTTATCAAACAAAAGAACACGAAAACTGTTAGATTAGTTGTCGCATGTAAAATCACATGTGATTTTAAATTAACGAAAACGCAAAGGTGTGTGGACAACATTGCCTATGCTATCAGGTCACAACCAGAGTCACATGGATCACATGTTATTTTACACATGATTTTAATGTAAAATCACATATAATCTAATTGTTTTTCTTTAATTTTCTTATTTAGTTAATGGTTTATATGAACATGAAGTCTTTTGTTTAGGGGGAGGCTAATTGCATCCCAATAATTGCTAGTTGCATCCCTACTCTCCTCATACACATCAATATTATAGTTTGCTTTTTACATTCCTAATGTGCAGAATGACTTGATTTTGACATGGGGGAGGCCAATTACACCCCTACATATTGCTAAATACATCACTATAAGTGTTTTTTTCCTCACACACATCATCAACATCAGATTATGCTTTTTACATTTCCAATGCACGAATTGACATGATTTTGACCCTTATAGGGGTGCAAAT
>LUCG01184476.1:0-10454 GCA_001633085.1 Carthamus tinctorius | reverse complement strand
GTTTTAGATTCCAGTACTTGATTTTATTAGAATTTCCTTCTATCATTATTCTATTCTCCATCAGTATGCATGTATAGAGAGAGAGAGAGGAAGGTTCAGAAAGCTAACTATTTAAGAAAACAACAAATCATGTGAAAAATCACATGCGATTTTACATTAACGGTAAAAAATGGACGTGGGAGACTTTATCTTAAGTTGCAGGGCAAAGTCGCTTGACTCAAATATGATTTTGTATGTATCATGTATGATTTTGTACATTAACGATCGTTTTCTTGTTTTCTTAAATAGTTAGGGTTCTCGTATGAACCCACCTATATATATATATATGGGGTCATAATCATTGGCTTGATATGGAATCTCCAATTAATAGAATTTTGTTTCTATAGGAGCGCAGTCCTGTACAGTGGATCAACCAATTTCTGGCAGGGCTTTACTTTTCGATTTGTGGAGCTCACGACTCCCGAAATAATGATAAGAATAACTTCTGCATTGACTGTGAGACGTTAGCATGCCACCACTGCATTTCAGATGGCACTCATGATGATCACAGGGTGTTAAGAATTTACAGACTTGTCCACATGAATGCCGTCCGCACAGATGACATAAATACACATGTCGACTGCTCAGGGATACAGGTATTTTCTCTTTACCACAAAATGCAATCCTTGATATACGTGCAAGTAGCAAATATGCTTTTGGATGCTTCTAGCAGTAGATGGACTTAGCCCTACAGTAGTTCCATATCTAAGTTCTATGCCTATCCCAAGAACAATGTAATGTACAAAGTCAGACTAGTAATTTCACTTTAGGATTTTCTCCAACTTCTTTTACCTAAACTTATGTGACCGACACTAGTCTTCTAATTTAAACCTATTTCAAGCTTCTATTAGATCTGATATGTTTAAAATAGAGAATAAATTCCAATATCACCTATAGTGTATAAACAATATATAGTTTTAGCTCATAAAATATAGATTTTCGTGTATGCATATTTCAGTATCAATCCTAATAGCATGAATACACCAAAAGTTTGCTTCTGCCCTGCATTACAACTGAAGATGATAACATACATTTCTGTCATAGAAGATACTCTTACCAATAAAAGTTAAGTACAAGTCCTTTGAGGAAGGAACTAATAATCAATTACTGAAAGAGGCTACTAAAGCTTAGTGAATAGCAACAGGAAAGTGTAATCAAGAGAGATTCTCATATTAATTAATAATGCTAACAGCGCTATCCAAGTCAGATATCCAAGATATCTTTGCCATGTCTAAATCTCAAAATACCATAAAAAGAACTATATACCAAAATGCGCTATGTACAATCATACCAAAAACCCTAGATTCTATTAAAAGCAATAATAAGTCAAAAGGTGATGCAAATAATAACAATCTCTAGGAACTTTTAAGATACTTTAGCAATCTGCATGCCTCATCTAGAAGTATTTGATAAAATACAGCCACTACCTCTATTGCCAAAATTCATAAATTATCTCTAATTGTTGCAGAAATCTTGGCACATTTTGCATTCCTCTCCCTCTAAATCATCAAGAAAATCAGACACCGGGTTAAGTAACAACTGTAAGCACAGTTTTCCTACTACTTGCCAAAGTACAAAACCCTAAGTTCTTCAAGAACTTAAATGGTCTGATTGATCATCATCTTAGGGCCTGTTTGGTTGGTTTTCCATTAAGTTCTGTATGGATAAAGATGTATGTCTAGATAACTTGTCTGTACATAGCAAGATAAATTGATGTTTGTTTGACATGTTGAATAGATTGTCTGAATGATCAAAATGACTATTTTACCCCTTATTAAAATTTTACAATATTTGATTAGAAATTGATCAACTAAAAATAATGATAATTCCATTCAACCAACAATAAGAAAAAAAAATCAAAATATAATCCACATTTCTATAACACGTCTCATTAATTTTCAATTCACTTCATTATAATTATCACCAAAATAATAGCCCCACTACCAAACTGTCAAACACCACCCAAAACACTCATCTTTGACCAAGGTTGCAGGAGAACCACCATTTCCATCTTCATCAAAATTTGCAGGGTTAACCACCACTTCCATCTTCATAGTATAAGAGATTTGGAAAACAAGCATTTGATTTTCACAAAAGCTTCAAAATCAGAACAAAATTGTAGATCTGAGATTTTTTTTAAGTGTGGGGTGAAGAGAAGCAGTAGGCCTTATGATGGCACTACAGGGCAACGATGGCGATGGTAAGTAGACAGATCTCGAATAGCAGTGCGGTGATAGAAGGTAGCATAGATCTGGAGCAGTGGTGTCGGTGATGGAAGGAGAGTGGTGCCGACGAGAATAGGGATGGAGTTTGCAGTGCCAATCTTTAGATGGGTTTTCTTTTGTATGTGAAATGGGTTTTCTTTTGTCTGTGAAGTGTATTGAGGGAAGGTATTAGGGTAGAGTTGGAAATGTAGTGTCTGTGTGTATAAGTGCTCATCTCAAAAGCTGAGTGAATAAGTCATTGTTTTTTCAGTTAAGCCACTACCAAACACTTGTCTTGAGCTGAGCGAATAAGCTCAAGACCTTATTAAGCCAATTAAGCCGCTACCAAACAGGGCCTTAATTAAGAATACACGCAGCTGTATTCTAAGAAAAGTTTAACTTAATCCTTAATAACCAAAATGACATCATTAGTAAAGATAGCAATGGATTCTTTTCAACTTGAATTTTCAAACTGTGGGGAATTGGTTTATAATCTTCTGTGAAGACATACCAGTATCAACAGAGAAAGGAAAAAGGCACAGCACTCATAAAAATAGAAATAACTTACTTAATTTGTGATGCTTAAAACTTTTTAAAAATTGAAACCAACCATTATGAAATAAAGGTTGTCCGCTTATACTTGGTTGTTAATTTTCATTTTGCGGATAGAAATCAAGAAATTTAAAACAAATCAAGTCATATCATATCATACCTGTGGCAAGGGTGAAAGGTGATCTCCCACCATGAAGTGGAGATATAATGAACTCTCTGCTTATATATTTTTGCCGATTGGCCATCTCTCTTACGCTATTGTTGGTCCAGCTCGCAACCAACCACTTCCTTTTTCTTACAAAGACATTAACAACTCATAACAAACATCTCCTTCTAAACTGTTCCAGCCTTAGCCTTTGTCCTCGTATGCTCTCCATTGTCTCTTGCAAGAAACTCTAAAGATGAAAGAGACATCATTATGAAAAAAAAAGAGTACTCATCAGAAGGTGTCATTGTCTGCTAAACCAGATCAAATATCATAAGAGTATCATATTAATGGCAACATGTAAAACATTGGTGTACATTATACTGTCTATCACATGCTTGTATTATCAAAATTTTCACTTTTCTACTAGACATGTTCGAGTTTTGGTTTTTGCAGGATGAAAGTGTGTGAAACTAGTTATACATGAAAATGACCTATCTATATATAAACTCTAGTTAAGAATTAAACCAAGCCCATATGCATCTATGTCATCTTTGGTAATTTTTATAATTGGATTCTCCTTTTATTGAATTTACAAATATAGATATGGGTAGTTGAAGTTCATCTTTCCTGTTATGTTGGGTGGTCTTGAAGGATTTAACAATTTTGTTATAAAGACAACACACTTAAAATATGAATCTAATTCACTATGTTAAGCATATCATTTATGTATATGATTGTTATGAAAGAAAATAATAAGAAAATCAACTGATAAACATCAAAAGAGTGTCGATTGATTTTATTTAGAAAAACTAATATTGTAAACAACTTGAGCTTTCAAATGGGTGCTTCACCACATTCCTAAAAGGAGTGCATATAGTTCTGATTTACTAGTTAAATGCAAAAGAATTACTAAACTATGTCAAAGTGAAGGCTTTTGACTATCGTATCTTAAGTTTTTATACTGGAGAAGTATGGTTGTGACAAATCAAAACAACGTTGTTTTGCATAATTATGCGTGTTTTGGACTGGCATAGGGGGCGATAGAGTATAAAGGGTTCTGTTGGAGAAGGCTGTTGAGTGCATAATATGGTGCAGGGGGAATATGTATGTGTGTATTATGGATGATGGGAGGTGCATTGATGTGAACTACAATCAATCTGATTAGGGTCTATCACAGCAAAGATGGTTCACTTGTCACAACTCACAAGGATGTAATGCTTCCCTATTAATAATAATGTTTGTTTTGAGTTGTAACAAATGTTATACATGAAATGTATTGCATAGCATCCATAGGATGCTTCATGCATTCATACTCATCTAAACTCGTATTAGTTTTGCAGACATATAAGCGCAACGGACGGTTTGTCCTGGCCCTTCATCCCCTCCCCCACCGCGGCACAGTTAGGTACAAAAAAAACATTTCGTGCCGTTTCTGCAGAAGAAAACTCACGCAACCAAATGACTATCAGTTTTGCTCCATTGCTTGCAAGGTACTACATACACCTATAAGGGTAAATCTACAACTACCACTAACGTTACTATAAAACTCCTCAACACAACACTTGTATGTAGGAAAACCATGTGATGTGTACACATNTCCCTTAAAAATGAAAAAGAAATTGATAATAACATCAATGGTAGCCATAAAGCTACTCTCCTTAACATCCTTTCCTTTTTGGCACCAAAATACAGTTTCAGATCAACCATGAAGAGCCAACAGACGCAGAGTCAACAGTCAAACCTCCTGCACCAGAAGATGATGCTGGAGCTGGTGCTGGCCCGAGTGACAAGATCTCATCCCTGAGGAAACGAAGCCGTAAAGGAGTCCCAATCAGGGCTTTACCCTCGCGGAGCCAAGCCTGATTCATCTTTTCACAAAAGATAAACGGGTTTATTTTGTGGGATGGCTGTAGAGACCATTTTAAGCCCAATATCCTTAAAAGTTCAGAACATTCACAAAATGAATCTGGAATAAGTTTATAAAAGATTTCGCCTTTGTTGACGATTGTAAATCTTTATCTAGTAAAACAAGTTGGTATGCATATCTGGGCCGACAGGTACTATCATCCAGTGAGCAAAACCAGTGCTACCGACCTGCTTCTGGTACTTCTGTTGGCCAAATCGAGTAGCAACATTTGAACATGGCTAAGAATACAGATACACATATTAATTTACAGTAAATGAGAGAACAAATCCCTAAAATCTCTATAGGTTCTTAATCCTGCTAGTTTCCGTAACATTCCCCCCTCAAGTTGGAGCATAGACATTGATCATGCCCAACTTGTTACAAATGTGGTCAATACAAGTTCCATTTACTACTTTTATAGAAATGTCCCCTAACTGATATTATGTCCGTACATATCATGTTCTAATGAACCATTCTTCGATCTTGTCAGAAATAATTTAACATCCAATTTCGAATTGCTTACTTCGTTCATGGAGGCTAGGATTCAAAGCAATATCAAGAGGTCTAATTATCGCACAAAAGCTTTGCTAGAAGTGCAAGCGTATAGAAAAAAAAATAGTAGCTAATGCATCCATAGCATCTCACGTATCGAGTTAGCCATTGCCCTATATATTCCAGTCATGAAGCGAGATACCAAATTTTGTTTCTGCCTTTAATACGAAACCAAATTTCCCCAACATCTACTATCATCCTTGCATCCACTATAATTTGCATCTGAAAAAGCTTCAATGACAGCATTGAAACAATCCTTGTCTATACTCCTCCTGATGAGCCTTTAAGGTAGCAAATAATATGTTTTAGAAGGATCCATAGGTAAACTTTTGGAGCAAACATCACATCAATCATCATAGTACAAACACAATGTCGGGTTGTTACCAATACCATATAGTAATTCAGCTCCCCAACATGTTGCCTATACTTCTCAAGGTCATGTGTGGTTCTCCATGATCCTTTCTTGAACATACAATAGAAGTTATTGGAACACCACATTGTTTAGCCCCCAAGTTTTTGCCTTTCCTTTAGAATTTCAATCACATGTTTCCTTTGAGATAAGAAAATCCCCTTTTGTTCCTTAATATCTCTATTCTTGGGAAATATTTAAGTGGTCCCAAAATTAATTGTCCAAAAGTGGGACCAATGAAATGTTTTAAGTTATTATATGCCTCACTAAACCATCAATTTATACAAGTAGGATTACACCATTCTCAGATTGCATGTAGAACTCTCTATGACAAGACTTACACTAATACATCCAATATTTCAAAATAACCTTACTAAATTTGTCAAACCAAGCTCAATGACTGCTTCAATTTATATAATGAATTCTGAAGGCGATTATGTAACAACTCGTCCCACATGAATAAAAAATGGGATGTGTTGAATTCCTTATAAGCCTCAAGTAATCAAGTTATGGGCTACCAAGAACTTCCACCATGGTTTTAAGTTGGATTCAGAGTTGTTGGTCAACTTGTTGCTTTGGGCTTTGGGGTGTTACAAATGGTATCAGAGTCGATCCTTGTACCATCAGAATGGTGGGCTAAACCGAGTCGGGTATGATGAGTCGGGTGGTTGCTCCATCTTGTCCTGAGCTTAATTAATGATCTCTTTAAAAAAACAAAAATGAAAAAGTAATAATCAGAAAATGCTACAAATTACATTAAGGGATTATCATACCAACCACCTTAAATGAAAATAACATCATTTGAAAGGGATCTAGACCTAGCTATCATCCTTCTTCAAATAAATACAAATTAATCGTAGAAGATCTCCTTTTGAGTCTTATATATGAATAATAAGTTAATATATGTAGTAGAAGTTAAACTAGATTACCTCTTTCCAAAGCAAAAACAAGAAAAGTAACATTAACATTACATAGCAATAACCTTAAATGAATACAATATGATGTGAAAGGAATCTACAGCTAAACTTGTTCCTATTTCAATTCATTTTGTTATTACTAGATATTATTTTAGCAATATATAATTTATAGCACCAATTTATTAGGGAATCCAACAATGGACTAAGTTATGTAGCAATTATATGCCTCATTGCAAAATAGTTTCTAGGATTTAAATTGAGTTTCAATGTTAAAAAGATTTTCACAACATGAATTATGCCTAACAACAATAGTAATAAAATCATACATTTCAAAAAGAAGAGATGCTAATAAAAGCATACATCCCATAAAATAATTAACATAACAAATTATGAGATCTATTACTTTAACTATTATTGGTAAATAGCATATTTAAGGTAGGCAATAGAAAAGTAGATACCACCACAGAAGAATTAAGTTACACTCACAACGATGAAAGAGAAAAATCAATTATATTTTGGTAGAAACAAATTAATTGCGGAAAGTCTCTAGACAACCCAGTGAAGGTTAGAAAATATCGAAAATTCATATTGTCAACAATGCATAATAATTATCGTAACGTGAAAGATATCATCTGAAAGGGATATGAATCTACTGCTCCGATTCATGTTTTATAGGTCTCTAGATGTTATGTAAGTAACTGCATTCATAGTCTCAACCCATCACGGAATCTAATGGAAGAAGAAATCATGTGACAAGACTTGGGTTATTAGTAACTCTATTTTAAAATAGCACTGATGTTATTCCTTAGATTCAAAATTTGAATTTCAAATTAAATAGATTTTTAATAGAAATTGTATTCAACATTAATGGAAATACATTTATATAATTTCCAAAAATAAAAAATAAAGCAATACTCCCTTTATTCCATAAATGTTGAAACAATTACTCTTTGTGTGCCAAATAAAGTCCACTTTCAAAAGTAAGTGTCCGTGTTCCAATTGTACCCTTAATTTGAGATAGAGAAATACATTACTCTGTCTATTATTAAGGGTAAAATTGCCATTTAGTTATTTACAAAATGTAACGGTTACACACTTCTAAAACTATGTGCCTTCATCGTGGACATTTATTTAGGATGGAGGGAGTATCATTCTACAGTGTCCATGTCATTTGTGAAGTTTCTTCTTGGAAAATTATGAAGCTACAATTACATATTTGCCCATTTTCGGTATTAATGGTATTGGTTTTTGTCCACAAGGATCCTACTTTGTCTTACAAAATGGGTGTACTAGTCTATTTGTTAATGATCTTTATTATAAAACATGTCTATTTAAACGATTTTATTAAATTGAGAGAGAAAATGTTTGTTGCCTTTAACGGCTTGAGGGAGTAAATGCTATAGCCGTTGGGCTTAAACTTTTTATAATTTAATCTTTATAAGAAATTGCGCAAACAAGTCATCTCATAAGGTTGCCCCAATCGATATTAGTACTCCCCACTTCATTTCTCTTGCCCCTTAGCTTTTTTCCCAAAAATATCTACATAGCCAAAATAAACTACATGTTTGCTTTTTATCCATCTTGAGAATTTATCAGTGCTCTTTCATCTCATTTCCTTAATTATTTATAGAGAAGAACTAAAGGATGAACCCTAATCAGGTATGAAAAGATTCACCTAATGAAATTTGTTTTAACAAGAACAAGTCTCCTGTTTTTTATCTAAATTCCATCAAATATATAGGTGTATAAATGTACATGATTTCAAATACAAGTGATCCCTTTTTGTCAATATTTACTATATGTTGTGATTGATGTATCATAGTAACAATTAAAAAAAAAACTTTTTGTTGATTCCCGCACTTAGCATGAAGCTCTTTGAATTTTTGTGTTACTCTTGTGCCTTTTGGGTTTATTTCCATTTATATGTGTCAGATCCATCTTTCATGGTGGCGTGGGTATTGTATACAAAACACATTGGGAGTTTTAAGACAATGGGTCTGGTGTTCTATAGTTTCTGTAGGATTACCCCCTTTGTGTTTTACATTGTCTTGCAAATATCAAGATATTTTATTCTCTTGTTACAGCTTCTTTTTGGGGATGGCTGTAAAAATTTATTTAGGCTTTACTATTCCTTTTGGCTTTTAGAGCTAAGCTAGTAAATTAAAATATTTTCCTAATTGCATGACAGTCACCTTTTTATTTATTCACTACTTTTCATTTATTTTTTCTTGGTCAATTATAGAAGACTGTATGTTTCTTAATTAACTGAGTAATTGTTTTGTGGTTTAAGTTGTTCAAAGAGCAACTAGAAGTCCTCTAAGCTAATTACATTGACTCATAATAGATATTTTTATCATGTACTTCCATTTTTAAATCCTTCTTTGTTTTGGGAAATGATGTGCCACTGTGTTGTCTGTTGTACGCCACGTCTCACCTTCAAGTGCAGTATTTTTCTTGCATAGCGTGTCATAATTACTATGTTCAAACTTCAATATAAGTACCTTATTAACTATCGCCCCTTTATTCTTCTGTGATAGATCTGTGTATAGAATCACAGTTTAAAGATATTTCAAGTGTGCAATTAAGAGTAGGGATGAAGGTCTTAAGTAGGCGTTTGGTTCGAGGAATTGAAAATTGAATGGTCAATTCTGTTGACAAAATTCCGTTTTTGCATTTGATTGACATTGAAATGGAACTGGAATTGATAAATTTCTTCAATTTTCATGGTTGAAGGAATTGATCATTCATGGGCTGAATGTTAGGATTATGATGAAATTGAATCGTCATTTTTCAAGATGAAACCTTACTATATTTTATTACTGTTGATATTATCATGATCCATATCATTTTTATTTAATACTATTATTGAAATTTAATAATAATATACATTAAAAGGTAAATAAATTTGCATGACATTATTATTTTATTAATAATAACATTTGTATTATTAATATTAATATTTATTATTTGTTAATAATAAATNATATTATTTTTATTATTTATTATATTTATATAATTTTTTATAATAATAATAATAAAAGAGAAATGATATTCTTTATTATTAATATTATCATTCAATATCAAAGGTTATTTTGGTCATTTATCGTTATTTCATGCTAATTAGGAAGCCACATTCGGCAAAGCAGACATATTCCATTTCATTTCCTATTAGCCAAATGAATGGTCAAACTAATAACATATCATTCCAATTCCTCTGACATACTCCATCCCTTCCAATAATATCTTGCCAACCATACGCTCCCTAAGTTTTTGTGAATATGAGCATTTACGAAAGATTTGCTTCAATCAATTTAGTTGAACACATTTGACTTCTAAGATAAAAGAGGATGAATATTATCTAAATGGGCATCTAATAGCACTATATAACTATGAAAATATCAACCATTTAAATGGAATGTTGCATAGCACAGCTACAAAACCATATATATGATGATTTAGGATGTGCTGGCATTGAAAAACAGCAGGCACATAAGAAGATTTTATTTGTTAGCAAGTGATAATGTGGTATGTTAGTGAGACATTATACATAAGATTATAAATGATGACGTCCAAAAGAAGTTTGTGGGTTAAGAGTCGAGGATATAAAGGTTCATCACTTCAGATAATGTACAAGACACAAGTCTTCAAATATACTAATGAGAATAAATACATATATATATATAGAGTTGACTTATTTTACAAACTGAGTAATTTGTGCAAACTTGTA
>LUCG01183980.1:200-10391 GCA_001633085.1 Carthamus tinctorius | reverse complement strand
TTTGTAAAGAGTAAACTACAATTTTGGTCTATGTGGTTTACATGTGGTCATGGACGAACCCAGCTATGGACACGGTGGCACATGTCACCGTATTATTTCTTCAAGGAAGAGTAAAAAAGTTTAGTTCCATGAAGGTGCAACCGTATCGGTTTCGAAACTTCAAGGGATGCACCTAAAAACCAGTAAAAAAAATCTTGGAATCAACCAAAAAACTAAAACACTCAAAATCAATCAAAAAGCCGAAAAGTTCTCTCGAAATCAACCAAAAAATCTAAAAGTTCTCTTGCAATCGATCAAAACACTCAAAAAATTCTCTCGATACAATAAAAAAATCAAAAAAAATCCATCGAAATCAACAAAAAAACATAAAAAATACCTCAAAATCAACAAAAAAAGCTTCATTATATGGTGCCACTGTTGAAAAATGTCTTGGGTTCGTCCCTACATGTGGCAACGAAAATGGTACTTAAACTTCAATAAGTACATTGGAAGTTCTTACTGTTTGCATTTTACGTTGAATATGGTTCATGAGCGTTAATATCATTAAAACCTTAGTTAAGTGACGGGTATTTAGTTATTTATGTCGTTTTACTTTTATAAGGATTGTTATTAAATTTTATTTAAACTTTAGGTACCAAGTTGTAATTACTTTAACTTATATTTGCTTTTTGGTGTTGGTGGTGGAGAATAAGAGGTGATTTGGTGAGGTGCTTTTCAGTTTTTATTGAATTTTAATAAAAATGTCTTTTCATTTATAACTACTACCAGGTGACACTAAAGTTTGTTTCTTCACGAAAAAGACACCAAATTGGGTGAAAATATTCCATTCGCTATAGTAACATGAATCTTAAGCAGTTATATCGTCAAATTGCTTCGCCATTCTTCGTCTGGTTTCACGTACAATTAAGGGTATTTGATAGGTTGTGAACATTTGATATGAATTAACTTTGTATGTGTGTTCTATAATAATTATAATCATGATAGTTAATTAGTTATGGAACTTTTATAGTAAGGCATTCTAGTTGACAATGAGTGAACAAGTAAAGTAGATATTATAAAACGAGATTGTGGTAATTGGTTAAACAGATAGAGCATAAGGCATACAATGGAATCCTAAAAAAGATTCATGACAAATGTTTTGGTGGTGGTCTAATTGGGAAACAAGAAAAGTTGTAGGATGAAATATGCTACTTGATCAAAAAAATAAGAGATGATCATTCTTTTTAATAAAAATCATTAAAATATACTATAATTAATCTTTTAACCAACTTATTAATATTATCATAAAATATGACCCATTAGATGTTAATTTAGTGATTTATTTTAAATCACTGATCATCGGCCTCTAGATCTACGAAGAATCTAGATAAAAATTATTTTCTGATCAGTGATTCCTATAATGTTGGATCTTAGAGTCAGTAGAGCACAATATAAATGAATGGAATGAAAGCTACCATTAGCGAGCCCATCAAATGTAATGTGTTCAAAATACACGAATTGTTTTCTCAAATACATGAAGACGAATTTGATACTCTTTTTTGTAATAAGTTATTTGAGTTCAACTCAAGAAAATTATAACAAGCTCGAACTAAATAACTTTTTCAAAATAGGGCTCCAGCTCGACTTTGGATATTTTTTAAATGTTCAAGCTTGAGATTGATGCTCGTTATATGCTCTAACAATTAATTTGCTTATTGGCTAGATCTCGATAATCTTTATATTTTATTGTATGATTTATAAATATGCGAGTATGTTTGGCTCAAAAAGTGTATGCATAAATGGGTCGATTAGACTCAATTCATCTCATAAAATTTAATCAAGTTTTCCGATGAACTGAATCAAACATTGATCTTATGAAGTTCGACTCGAAATAATTCAAATGAGTTCTATGTTTTATTCAAGATCAAGAATTAGTAAACTCGAGCTCGTAGTCGAATAGCTTATTAAGAGCTCAAATCATTTAAAGCGGCCTATGGAGCTAGCTTTTGGCCTAGTGTGTTCCTAGGAATACCCTGTACTTCCAAAAAGATATAGTAATCTAATGCAATAGGAAATAGCATTTTTTTACAGAGGTTCATGTCTAAGGGGTGTTTGGGATTGCTTATGTAAACAATTTATTTGCTTGTTGGGAGGTTAACAAAGAGTTTTTGAGTGTTTGGATGAAGTGCTTATAACTTTTCCAAAAAGCAACTAAGCAGTTATTAAAAAAGATATTTCATTTTAACTTATTGAAAAAATAGGTAAGCAATCCCTCCTCCCTTAATTTGGTTGCTAATCATTTTTAGCTTATTTTCCTCTCTTGTTAATAAATTGTATGTTGATATAAAAAACTTGTCTGCCTTTTCATTATATTTTTATTGATGGCTTCATCAACCTGATATATATTTATATAGTTTTCTTATTTATTTATATGATTATATTTAAGAGGACTACCTGAGTTCGTCCTTAATTTACACTCCAAAGTACCATAAACAACTTTTAATGGGTCATTTTCGTCTAATAGATTTACAATTAGGGGTATGGAAGAACCTATTCAGTCCATTTAAGATTAATCAAACATATTTGGATATTTGGTTGTAATTGAATTTAAAATTCCATTTCAAATGGATCGATCGGTTCATAGATGACAACTTATAATCCAATGAAATTGAATGATCCAATCAAATTATAATCCAACTATCATATAACTATCACTCAACTAAATAAATATATGTAGTTAATAGTACTTGATGATATTGTTTTAGTTGGTATTCATATGTAGTGCTTTTTAAGAAAGAGTTTAATTCCTCGAAATGTATCCAAGTATTATGTGTATTGGACTTAAAAATCTACCATTTAATATACCGAAGTTTCAAAACCTACCTTTTAGTGTATCACCTTTGATAATAGGTTACTAGCAGATCACCATGTTTCTCAATTACGAATTTAGTCCCTAAGGTTTGTCAAATGTTACTAGCAGGTCCCCGACCCCATACAACAAAAGTTCTTGAAATCCCCCTTTTGATGACCCAAATCAAACTTGATTTCCGTTTAAACCCGAAACCCACTAGGGAATAGCTTCTTTGAAGCTGTTTATGACAACCCTTTTCGAACAAGCCAAGAAAAAAAGGGGATTGGTGCAAATGACGTCGTGCTCTCAAGAGCTGAAGCTTTATCGATGGTGGTGCCGGAAAGAGAAGATACATGATGGGTCCATCTAACGTAACAGAAAGAATGACCCATATCGTATAACAGATGGTCGGAGATGACAACCGAAATCTGTTTCCGACGGTCGAAGATGACTAATGGGTCGGGTCTAACGTAACAGAAAGAATGGTTGGAGTTCGTTGGAGAAAATGAACGGAGGTCTTCGGAGTTAGCCGGAGAAGATGGTCGGAGTTTGTCGGAGAAGATGACCGGAGTTCACTAGAGAAGATGACTTTATAGTTAATTACATAGTGGTCCTTATAGTTTAATGATATTCATAAAACCAAGAAAAAACAAAAATCAATAACCTCAGGGACCAAATCCGTAAATTACCATACTAATTTAGTATTATAAATAATTCAAATATATGAAAATTACCTGTTACCGGTAGAAAGAGTTTCATAATATACTAAACGGTAGGTTTTAAAAACTTTAGTACATTAAATGGTAGGTTTTTAAGTTCAATACACACAATAACAAAAGATGACAACTTGAATATATTTTAGGAACTAAACCCTTTAAAAAACTAATAGAAGACATCAATAAATAGTTGTGATGGGTTGATTATTGTGTCAACATAATTAGATGTACCCAATCACGTTAAGTAGATCATTAGTGGTAGAACCAATTCGATCCAATAATTAATTGAATCAAGATAGGCCAGTTTTAACTAAATTAGATCAGGTAGTAAAATTCAATGTTTAATAAATTATTGAATCAGATTTATATATTTAAATACATTTTGCTTAATTTTAGATTTAAACTCATCTACATTATTTAAATCAAAAAGATGTTTTATAGATCTAATTTTTGAAACATAGGAAATTAGGAATCTTGATGTAGGCTGCTTGTTTCATTTGTAGCCATGATGTTGTCATTTTGAAGTTGGTAAGGAGTAGTCATGAATAAATCCAGCTTCTCAAGGTTTGGTGGGGGTGGGTTGGTGAAAAGGGCATAATTGTCTTTTTAGCTCACCAACCTTCTTTTTATAAGCTAAGAGGGTCAATATTTCCTTTCAGCTGGATAGGCATTTCCAATATTGCCACTCAACCACTCTCTTATATCTTTAAAAATCATGATAACCCCGTTTTGACCTTCAAACCCGTTAACTTATTGATTCTTACTTTTTATTTTTCCACAATTCATCTAACATACATAAAAGTATTATTAAAATTCACTATATGTAAATTACTATGAATAAATTCTTTGTTTTGTAAGGCAAAGCAATGTCGAACCAACGAACGACTACTACAAATAAATGTACGCACACCTCCTCGACGGTATCAGACATCCACGGGCAACCCCACTAATCCGCTGCTGTCTCGGTCCAGCTTACGTTGGACCTAGAGCCCAACCATTATCTTTGACTAGGCTTAGGGGGCAGCCCAATCTATGACTGGACCAGTCCAAGGACTGAGTACTTCTCATGCCCTCAAACTGACTCTTCTTGGGATCGAATCCAAATAGACTATGATCCCATCTCATAAGATGTTACCGCCCCTATAAAGACCAACTGAGCTAGACATGATTTGTACTATGAATAAGTTGTGATTAACTTGTTTGAAGTAAATATATCTTGATTACATAAATAAATATAAATTGTACAAATTCCAATTTGTAGTTTAATAGAGGAACAAAATATGTGTTTGGGTGGCCACGGTGCGGTCACGTTGCCTACCCAGATCCGGAAGTTAGATCCACGCGCTCATATGCACTCATTAGTCACACCTTGATGGCAACACATAATTAGGAAAATATGAAATTTAGAAAATAAAATTTAGAGTAAATTACATATTTGGTCCATGTGGTCTACACTTAATTGCACTATTGGTCCCTATTTTAAAATAATTATGGATTTCANTAGGGACCAATAGTGCAATATAGTGTAAACTACAGGGACCAATAGTGCAATATAGTGTAAACCATAGGGACCAATAGTGCAATATAATGTAAACCATAGGGACCATTTCCATAATTATTTTAAATTAGGGACTAATAGTGTAATTATGTGTAAACCATAGGGACCAAATATGTAATTTACTCTAAAATTTATAAATTGATTAAATAGAGATTTATCTACTCATCAAGAAAACATAACTATTTACAATGAGAAGCAAAAATGGTTAAAATAAAACCACATAATACTTAACTATTTTTTTAAAAGGGAATTTCTATAAAAATCCTTACAACATTCTTATTTTCAGTAATCAACTTTTGGAGAAGTATTTTTTTTAACCGCATATACATGTTTCGAGAGTATCTGGATTTAAATGGTCACCGACTAATTCTCCGTGCCCATAAACTGGCCCTATGAACCAACCCATGAACTCGCACTTGAACCGACCCTTTGAAACCGTGTTTTAGAGAAGCTAAAAAAAATTCTTTATCATTGTAAAACTTGTTAAAGAAGTCATTGCCACCATATAATGACTATAATATACTTAGTAAGGTGGTGTTTGTTTTTCTAAGAGCATCTTGCTTTGCTAAATTTTATCTAAAATAGTAAAAAAAATTTAAAGTATTTTTTTTCATCTCTAACAGCTTTGTTTTTCTAGAGAAAGTATCATTACTTTATATTATTAAAATATTTTATAATTTATCATCCCAATGCATTTTAAAAAAAGAACTAAATATATAATGATAAAGATTCAATTTCAATGGTTGGATTGAATAAAATATTCATTTCTCTCTCCTACTATTAAGTTTTAGAAAAATTTCTAAACTTAGAAAAATTTGAAGTTTTTTCTATTATAGAGAATAAGATAGCAATGTTGTTGGAGAGGTTTTCAAAACAAAAACCCATTTTTTGCTATTTTAGCAAAGTTGTTTAAGATGCTCTAAGAGGTGGTAAAATCTGAAATCTGATTTCACTTCTGATTTATAAGAGGTGGTGTTGAAGTCTGAAATCTGAATTAATAAGTCAGTTTGGTTTTGTTAATTGACTCACGTCTAAATATGGGTGTTTTGTGTTACTGATGTTAAGATGACCTCATTGATTCTCTTTATTTTAGAATTTTGTACCTAGAATAATTTCATGGTTCTTTGTAGAAGTTCAAATATTACTTAATTGTTTGGCAAAATCAAAAAATAGCTGAAATTAGCAGGAAACCAACTTTCAGATGTGGACAGAAGAAGGTTCCCCAAACCTTACTGAGCCCTGTCGGTCGGAGGATAAATCAAGAGACTTCTCACCTATCGATAACAGAAGAAAAATCGAAGGACTGCTCCTGTCAATTTTTGAAGTCCTCTTTATCGTCTTGCACTTTAGAGGTTTCGAAAACGATACTCCATATCATAGCGTGATGGGGACATTCTCCGAGATATCAGAAAGAATGTTTGCCTTCTGTAACTTTCTCAGGTGCTGTCTACAACAACCTCTAAAGATCAACGATTTGCCAAGAAGAGACAAAAAGGACTTGTTTGTCTTAATTATGACAACTCTGAAGATCAAACCCAATGAGACAACTGTCCCATGCATTTAATGCACATGGGGGTATAAATAAATGAAGACTCTCTCATGCAAGGTTACGCTTTCTGAAGCCATTCGTTGTGTGTGTGCAAAATTCAACAGATTACTTTATCTCTCTAAGAAGTTCATCAACTTTCACTAAGTGTTTTAAATGTAATTTATGTTCTTCATTTTCTAAGTGTTTTAAATTGTTAGAATAGTTTTTAGCTATTCTTTTCTACAACAATTCGTATTCTAAGTGTAATTCTTTCTTGAGGAATCAATAAAAGAATTAAATTAAAGTAAAATTTTTGTATATTGTATTCAACCCCCTTCTGCAATACATGTTCTTTTGTTTGCTGCAATGGCTGCCTCTTCCTCTTGCAAAACGAATATGTAACTCCAAACACTTTCGCTAATGCACATGAAAATGACTCTATAGCCCAACCATTGAAGTTTAACCCAAATAACTTTGCGTTGTGGAAAATTGGCATGATGCTATTTATAGAAGGTGTTGATAGCAAATACCTTACAGTTCTTCTTGAAGAACCCATCGACCTTAGAGTTTGGGTTCATTATGATACCCAAAAATCTAAGGAATGCTAATGTTCCGATGAGTCTATGGACGAGGAAAAATCTACTACAACGGGTTGCTACATCCCGAAAAATCTCAAGAAATACTCTGATGAAGACAATCATTTTGTGTTGCTAGATACACAAGCCAGAGCTATTATTGCTCTCTCTCTCTCTCTCTCTCTCTTTCCCTGATGAAGTTTATCACTCTCTTATAAACTTTTAAATCGCTAAAGAATTGTGGTTTACTTTCTATATGTTATATGAAGGAACCAAAGAAGTCAAAAAGAGTAAGAAAATCACTCTTGTCAAGAAGTATGAACTCTTTTTTTATGAAAAGGGAAATCTATTGTCGACTACTACAATCGGTTCAATAGTCTCCTTAATGATCTTAAACTTCTTGGGCACATTAGTGTATATATGACAATAAGGAAGTCCTAAGCATGTTTATGGATGGTCTTCCTGATTTTTGAGAAAACATCTACACTTGTATCAGGACAACCACGGATCTTGATCATATGCCTCTCACTATGCTCTATGGGAATATATAATTACAAGCAAACTGAACTCCAAAGGAACTCCTTCATAAAGGATATTAAGAGCTCTTCAATAGCTCTAATCAGTTAAGCTTCCAAGAAATCTCTATGTGTTCCTCCTATAACTTATCCTTCTTCCGATTCGAAACATGAAGGTCCGGAGGATTCAACTCACCCATCAAAGGAATATCTGAGTAATGTCGATGATGAAGAAGAGACCTCCATAGACCAGATTTTGAACGGAGTCACTATGCTTGCTGGGTTTTCTAAAAAACAAATCCAAGCCCTCTTTCAATAAGGCCAAATCTGGCCAAAAACCCTCCTCTATGCATGCTAAACATGCATTCACCGATAAGAATAATGATGAATGCTATAAGTATGGAAAGAAAGGTCATTTTGCCTTTGAGTGTGGGAGAGGGAATAAACAAATGATCAGAAGTAGAAACTCCTCCTCCAACTGATTTTATTAAAACTGGGAAGACATCGTCCTAACAACTCAAACAAGTCTCCTAAAAAAACGGGCTGACCTTCTGTTTCTTCTAATGCTGAGTGGGCAAAAATACAAGGCCAAGTACAAAAGAGAGAAAGAGGGAAATGAGAGTATTCTAAACAAAGGAAAGGGACTGATGGCCAAAACACATGACTGGGTTGACAAGCCATCTTCTAACAGTGAAAAAGAAACACAAAATGTTTGTCTGATGGCCAAGGTAGACGATCTTGAAAATGGTGAGGGAAAAACTCTCTCAACTGCATTAGTTTCCTCTGAGTGTGCATTGTAACAGACATACAAAAACATTGTTTTATCCTGTGCCACAAAAGATAATGGTCACAGCTCTATCGGGATAGATGTCATCTTCATCTCTGAAGATGTTGAAAGAAAGAACCCGTTGTGGCATAAAAGATGTCCCATATCAACTTCAAATCCTTAAATTCATTGTCAACTAAGGAACTTGTTGTTGGAATGCCCATGTTGTCATATGTAAAAAATAAAGGGTTTAGTTTTTGAAAATGTATGCAAGTTGTCACATTTTACTATTGTGTGTATCCAACTTTGGAAACTACCATTTAATGTACTCAAGTTTCAAAACCTACCATTTAGTGTATTGGAAAACTTGTTTGGCAGGTACCAGCTAATTTTCTTATTTTGATTTATTTTTTAATCCTAAATTATTAGAGTAAATCACCGATTGGTCGCCAAGGTTTGTCAAATGTTATAGATTTCGTTCTTAAAGTTCATATTCATCTTCAAGAGCTCTTCTTCTTCTTCAAGAAAATTGCTCTTCAAGAATCCTAAATCAAACCCCACAAATCAAACATCTAGATCTCATTTCAAAGTAAAAAACGTAAATCCTACAATCAAAATTTCAAAATAAACCCCACAAATCAATAATTTAATCCCATTCAAAAGCAAAAAACTAAACCCTAAATAAAACCCAGAAATCGTTCCAAATAAAACCCATAAATCGTCCGGTCGAGAACACTAAATCAAACCTCAACAAACTCTAGCCGAGAACCCTAAATCAGACCTTAACAAATAAAACCATTTTATTCTTTTATCTCTAGACCTCAACAACTCTGGATGCTTCAAGAACCCTAAATCAAGGACGATCTGGTTCTGGTTGACTTTGAGAACCTCAGGGACAATTTGGTTCTAGCCAACTTCGAGATGGTCGGCAATCTGGTTTACCACCGACTTCGGGATGGTGTAAACAGAACCTCTGGGACGATCGGTAGTCATTTTCTTGCATAAATTCAATTTGTTTTTTTAGGGTTTACGTTTTTTATGTTTGATTTAGGATATTCTTAAATCTGGGTTTGTTTTTGGTTTTGATTCATTTTTGTTCTTGAATGTACATGCTCTTCTTCATGAAGAAGATGAAGACTAAAAGAAAAGAGATGGAGATTCAAAGAAAGAAGTTGAAGATTCAAACAAACAAAAGAAAAAAATCAATTGAGAAATACAATGACCTGCTAGTAACATTTGACAAACCTTAGGGATCAAATTCGTAATTGAGAAACATGGTGACCTGCTAGTAACCTGCTATCAAAGATCATGATAAACTAAATGGTAGGTTTTGAAACTTTAGTATATTAAGTGGTAGTTTTCAAAGTTGGATACACACAATAGCAAAATGTGACAACTTGTATACATTTTCAAATGTGAACTACTTTTTCATTGTGAACGTGAGGATAGCCGAGAGAGCACCACGTGGCAAATCTGACTTGCGCGGCTTAGCTTTATTCAGTCTGAATAACATAATACTCAGTGTTATGCAAACTGAATAACACAGCATTTAGTGTTATTCAGTTTGCATAACATTGAGTACTGTGTTATGCAATATGAATAACATATGATTATTCAAACTACATATGCCACGTGGCGTGCTCTCAGCCGTCCTCACCTTCGCAATCAAAAATCAGTTCGCATTTGAACTTTCATCTATCTAT
>LUCG01183943.1:0-17429 GCA_001633085.1 Carthamus tinctorius | reverse complement strand
AACAGACTCAGTGATAATTCCTCAAGCTGAAATTAAAAGCAAAGAACTTATACACTAAGTAAATTTACAGGATCATTATCATTTCATCAGATCCTAGGAGAGTTGGATCAACACTTATAATTGCTCAAGCTTTTGCTCAAGGTTGTGTTGCTATAAAACACCTACTGCCATGTGCTTAATGTGAATGTTGAGCAGAAGTCATTTCTTTTAAGCATGCCATAACTTGGGGTAATTGTCAAAAGAGAAAAGAAAGATCACACATAGGATACAGTTATTTTGAATAAATAACTATATATTCTTGGAATAATATTTTAGTGATACTTGTTTCTTTTGAAAGAAAATGATAGATGTTCATTCCAAAAAGATGCACACCAACTTTATGTTTCAGAAGCTGTAGACAATGGTTCATTTTGATCACCATAATTTTTGAGGTATTTCTTATGTTAGATAGTGCTTGTTTTACGTGTTGGTATTCTGACATAAATAATCTCTTGAATTTTAATATGTAATGTATATATATGGGTAGTGTGATTTGAGAGTACCTTTCTACCCTCTGCCATATTCTCTTTCCTGCGAACATGACTAATCCACCTCAGTCTTCTCTCTTTATTTGTTACATTGAAATCTATGTTTGTAAATTAGGCAATGAAAATGGTTATGAAAATGGCTTTATTTGTTTGACTTTATATGGATTGCAAAAAACAAACACCGTTATTTGATATGGAATTGTATGAACAGGAAAGATTGACAATGTGTGTATGACATGGTAAACGGTTCAAACACGAGCGGGTTTGGCTATGACCCTGAAAGAAAATGTGTTACTGCGGAGGAACCGGTTTGGGAGGCGTACCTCCAGGTACGTATATAATATTTATATACTAAAGAAGCGACTACACTAAAATATTACATTTTTAGTATTTATATAAATTACAATGTTTGTAAATAGGTTCATAAAGACGCGTCTGGATGGAAAAACAAATCATTTCCTTACTATGAAGATCTTTGCATTGTGTTTGGGAAAGATTGAGCTCAGGGAATTAGAGCTCAAGATTTTGTTGAGATGGAGCAAGAGGTGAACGTAGAAGAAACACAAGAGTCGGATGATGATTTCCTTGATTCAGACAATGCTGCTAGTCGTAACACAAACTTGCAAAATAATGAAAATTCACCAAGTGTTATTTCAAGGAAGAGGAAAAGTCAAAGCGATGACGGGTTCAACAATGCGGTTGGCTTGATTACAGAAAGCCTTAAAGAAATATCAAAAGACTTGAGTCAAGATATTAAATTCGACATGAAGATAAACGAGTTGAGTGAGAGGATCCCATCAGAGATTCTTAAAATGACTTCACTAACTCAAACTAAGAAGTTCAAAGCTTTGACCAAAATAAGAGGTGATTCCGTAAACATACAAAACTTTTGGCAAATGGAAGAAGACCATAGAGAGGCGTGGGTGAAGTACATCGTGGAAAATGAGTGAAATCAATTGGGATGTGATGTTGATTGGGTTTTTTGGACTTGTAAGTTATTGATATATTTTTGGGTAACTTATCGACATATTTCAATCGGGATGCACGAAATATTACTCTATGTTTTGGTAATTTATTGACACTTTTTTTGGGATGTGTTAAAAGATTGTTATATCTTGGATTGAAATGAATGCATGGAATTGAAACAATTTTTTGTTATGATTTTATTAGCATGTTTTTTTTAATAATTTATTCAAATGAATGTTTAATCTATAAAATGAAATTTTAATATTTTATAACTTATATAACATATTCTTTACATATAAGTTATAAAACAAACTGAAAAAGTAATAAAAAACAAAAAAAACAAAAGAAAGGTAATTCTGTCATTTTGCGTATCTGAATTCCAATTCCATCAGACATTTATGCCAACCAAAGAGATTATGGAATTAGATTCCAATTCCATTTCCTGCCAACCAAACATAATATGGAATTGGATTTCAATTCCTTAAAAACCATTACAGCAAACCAAACGCCATCTTAAAGACCAAATCCGTTGAAATTAACAAACATTATCGAAAAAAGTGAAGTTTACTCTAATAGAAATGTTTTACAATCAATTTCCAATAATAGTAATTGAATAAATCGGTAAACTTGAATAAAATATTTACATAAAAAGAAAACAATATTAAATTCATTTAATTATAAACGTCAAATGTTTTCCCTCCATCTCTCAAAAATCACAAATTTCAAACCCAATAAAACCTTCACATGTTTTTTTCCCTTCCCGCCAAAAAACCTCACTATAAAACCCTTCCTAACCCTGTCCCTCCATCTCTGTACCGTATCCATATTCACACCGTAGTATCTCCGCCGCACTCTATTCATCTCCTCCTTCTCTCTCTGCCGACCGGAAAATGCCGAGGCCTAAGAGGAAGTCATCTGCTGCCAAGGACGATGCATCATCGCCTTCTTCGTCTGTTTTGGAGAAGAAGCCGAAGATAGTAGAAGAGAAAAAGGAAGAGATTTCTGTTTCTTCCTCTAATGGCGGTGGAGTTGTTGCTGTTGTTGAGGCTTCTGCGGTTATCGATCGGGTTTCTCCTGTGAAAAGGCCTGGCCAGAAACTGGAGAAGCCGAAGAAGGAGGAGGAGGAAGGTGAGGTGGAGAGCCGATTTGTTGGAGATCCGGTCCCTGAGGATGAAGCTCGACTGCGATGGCCTTATCGCTACTTGCAAAAAAATGTGAGGCTTTCTTTGACTCAGATTTAGATTTTAACTATTGTACTATTAAATTGGTTTAATTTGTTAGAGTGTGGAGTGTAATTAGAATTAGAGCATCTCCAATGGACCTCTAAAAAAATCCAAAATCACCCAATGTCAACTCCAATCAACCTCCAAACACCAACAAAATTTGGTGTTAGGAGGAGAGAGAAAGGGGTTTGGCCTCCAAATTTGGAGGGCCAAATTCACAAACCATTTTATATGGCCTCACATAACACCTCTTATTTTATCATTTAATTGGGTTTGTTTTTTTGGTGTTGATGGTCCACCAATTTGGTGTTTTTGGTGATTTTTTGGGTGTAAAGGTTGGAGATGCTCTTAGCAACTATTAACCATTTGGAATAACGTCAATGGCGATGGATAAAGTGCTTTCTGGTTTTATGGCATATCAGTTCTGTTAGATGAGTGCCATAGCATATGGGAATGTGAGTTTTATGAAGATGTTCCAAACATTTGACAGTTTAGGGCATTTCACATCTTGATATTGCATAAACTTGTACTACTTAGGGACCGTTTACTTGACAAGTGTTTATCGATAAAATTCAACATTATCATCTACCATATTGGACAATAGTTTAGTCTCTCAAAACGGTATCGTCAATCTCAATTTTGGACCTTTTTATCCCTATATGTGTTGGATTCTTTTTGTTAGGGTTCTTTTGAAGGGTAATTTAATGGGGTTCCTAGATATTTACATTTGGTCTGTGGAAGGGACATGGCAAGATGATATTGAATTGAACAAGGCTAGATGAGGTTGGGTTGGTTTTCCATTAAGATTTGTATAGATAAAGATTTTTGTATGGATAAATCGTTTTGTATATATTGAAAAGCCTTTTGTTTAATTGTTTGGGAGGATTTTTTTTATAAAGTTGAGTATGTTTTTTAATTGGGAGGGACAAGTTTGGGAAAAGCTTGGCTTTTTGCAAAAGGCTATAATCGGAAGCTTACTGAACAAGCCACTTTCTATTTCATTAAGCCACTACTCGATTATCATTTATAGCTGATTGAATAAGCTTTGAGTCCCATAAAGAATGAGATAGGTGGACGAAGAATTTTGTAAGGTTTTAGGGTGTTAAATTGACATTGCTAGTTTATTACTTAGCAGTTTTGTACTATCTCCTTTATTTTATCTTGTCCTAGTTTAATGCTTTGGCAAACATGAGACAACTGTTTTTTCTTATTTGTCATGTCTTGTACTACCAAGCACACACTTTAAGTTAGAGTCCCATATTGACTAAACTTGGACTCTTTCTTTTTGGAATTATGCTTCTTTTTACAAGGGCTTACTTGAAGATTAAATTTGATGTGGTTCTACATATTCTTACATCTTGCTCTAGAAATGGTCAAATAATAGTTAAAAACGTTATTGATATGTTGATGTTTAGTAGTGTAATATTCTGAATCTATTTGTTTACTTACATTCATTCTTTCTTTTATGGAGTTACAGAAGGTTGGAAAAAGTGGGAGCTTGGAAACCTCAAAAGGGTAAAAATTTAATGATTTGTTTTCTCAAGTTGGATAAATGCATGATCAAGTCTTGTTCATGTGGAGTGCATACATATTAATTCACATGTTCTTCATCTCTGAATTGCTAGGCTTGAGCCTCAAAAGGAGTATATGCAAGCCAGAAGGCACTTTAGTGAAGCACTTGTTGATGGCAGTGTAAACTTCAAACTTGGAGATGATGGTTACGTTCAGGTCTCTATTATCTTACCTTAAAGATGTTTACAAGTTATTTTTGCTGTAACACATGCAATGTGATGCCAATATTGCTTTATTGTACCTAAATTGTAGGGGTGAGCATGGGACTAGTACTGTACCGAAAATTCGTGATACCGAAAATGTGAAAAACTTAATACCGAATACCGGACTGATTAGACGTGTATGGTACCGGTAACGGTATTTCGGTACCCTATTAGTCAAGATTCTACATTCTGCAAAAATTTCAAACTTTGATTTCTTGAAGATAGATATTGAAGGGGTTGATTAATTGCAAGAAATTGGGTTCTTTTTGAAGTTTTATAGTAGGTATCATCACCCTTTGTTGGTAATGAACTGTTTTATTTGGAATGGATTTGGGATTTGTATTGGGATTTTTTTGAAAAAAATGGTGTTTTTTCAACTTTTGGTACCGGTTGGTATTTTCAGTAATTAGAGAGGACCAATACCAACATTATTGAATACCGGTTATAGGAAAAACTTGGAACTGATTACCGTATTGAAATATATGAATCGGTTTGGGATCAGTACGGTACCGGTTTGGTATCGGGATTTGGGACTAAATTGTCTAAAGATGATTACTTGTTTTTTTTGCATAGGCTGGTGAAGGGGAGGACAACTACATCTGTAAAATTGTGGAAATGTTTGAAGGAGTAGACCGTGCATTATATTTTACTGCTCAATGGTTCTATAGAGCCAAAGATACAGTAAGCCATATCAAAATATGCGTACCAAATTTTATTATTTTATAGTTTGATGGATGTATTATAGCTCTAATATCACTTCTCTGTTGCTATTTCAGATTATTCAGGCTTGTTCAGATCTTATTGATGACAAGCGTGTCTTCTTTTCTGAAATTAAAGATGACAACCCTCTTGATTGCCTTTTAGAGAAGCTTAAGATAGTGCGGGTGCCCTTAGATGTAAGGATAGTACCTTTGAAGTTTGTTAGTCAACAGCTTTTATATTATGCCATGGCTTATGTGTTGTAATTCTGGTGGCTTTTTTCAGGCGGATATTGCTGATAAGCATGCAAGGCTTGCAGATGGAGACTATTACTATGACATGTCATATTTAGTGCCTTATTCAACTTACCAAAATTTGCCACCTGGTACATCTTGCTAATCATATGCTAAACATTTAAAAGGTTAAAATGGAAACTCATATCTGATTGCAAACATGAGAATTGCTGAGATTGTGTCATGTGACATATTTACTCTAAGTAATGATGTATTATTCAGAGTGAATACACAACATTTAGTGTTAATGTTAATGAATAATGCTGAATAATACAAAATGTTGTATTATTCACTCTCAATAACACTGAATGTTGTGTTATTTACTTTTAATAATACATGACTATTTAGAGTATATGTCACGTGGCATGCTCTCGGCTATTCTCACGTTCACAATGAAAAATGGGTTTTCCTTTGAATCAAACCCTTAAGCTACATACTGTTAAGTGAAAAGTTAAAATTTTTATTATGTTTGAACAAGCAGTTACAGAAAATGATGGGGATGGAAATGAATCTGATTCAACAATCTCTTCTGAGTCTGATGTAAATGGAGCTGTCAATGAAGTCTCTCAACCTCAAGATGGCAAAAGATCAGAGATGAGAATGCTAGATCTCTACTCAGGATGTGGAGCAATGTCTACAGGGCTATGTTTGGGTGCTAATATGGGTGATGTTAACCTTGTGACGGTATGTATTTCATTTGCTGAATTTTACTGTATAACTTTGAATTCTAGGACTTCTGATTTCTAATCAGTTTTTTTTTTTGTCATTACAGAGGTGGGCTGTTGATTTAAATAAATATGCATGTGAGAGTTTAAAATTGAACCATCCAGAGACAGAGGTATGTGTTGTTGCCCATTCTTGATCTTTTCTTTATTCCTATTAGATTCTTATTCTTACTTTTGAGACACTTGAAAAATGTGTTTTCTAGGTGAGGAATGAATCAGCAGAAGATTTCTTGATGTTGCTGAAGGAGTGGGAAAAGCTTTGCCAGTCTTTTTCCTTGGTTGGAGGTGGTGATTCTCAACAGAGAGTGAATCCCGCAACTGTTGAAGAAGATGAAGAAGAAGCAGATGATGAAGATGATGCTGCTGATGGACTTGATGAGGAAATTTTTGAAGTTGAGCAGGTTTTGGCTATTTGCTATGGTGATCCAAAAGAAATAAAGAAGCCTGGTCTGTACCTTAAGGTATTTTACTTAAAATAATCCATGTTATAAGTATTTTCACTTATTACTGTATTCACAATTTGGCATTCGTTTATTTGAAAAATAAACATCCATGTTTCCTTTACTAATGCATTGTATGGTTTAGTATACTTTAATTCAACCAGTATACCATATGCACTCCAAAAATTTAATTTATCTGGTTCTTTACCTTTTATATCTTTGTTTACTAGATCCGTTGGAAGGGCTATGGGCCTGAAGAAGACACTTGGGAGCCTATTGAGGGCTTGAGGTATGAAAATGCATTTCAATTTCTTTTTTAAAATCATGTTTATAAACCAGTTTTTTTATACTTATGGTTTGATGTATTTGTATCAGTGACTGCCATGACAAGATCAAGGAGTTTGTAGTAAAGGGTTTCAATTCAAAGATTTTGCCTTTGCCTGTAAGTTCAACAATACTATATACCTTTAAAGATGTGATTCATTGATAAATGCAAAAGTTGAGAAAATTAACCTTGTAAGCAATCTTTTCAATTTTCTTACTCCAAACTGTTGTTTTTCATGCTTGTAGGGGCATGTTGATGTTATTTGTGGTGGTCCTCCTTGTCAGGGTATTAGTGGATTTAACCGATTCAGGAACAAAGATAAACCTCTAGAGGATGAAAAAAACAAACAGCTTGTTGTCTATATGGACATTGTAGAATATTTAAAGCCAAGATTTGCATTGATGGAAAATGTTGTAGACATTGTGAAGTTTGCTAAAGGGTTCCTTGGGAGGTATGCTTTGGGTCGACTTGTATCCATGAACTATCAAGCACGGGTTGGTTTGATGGTAGCGGGTTCTTATGGACTTCCACAGTTCCGCAGGCGCATGTTTATGTGGGGTGCTAGGCCTAGTGAGGTGATTTTTGAAACTTTTTTTATGTGACAAGGTTTTCATTTTTGTAGTTTTACCGGTTTAACGCTCTTTTTGTTGTGCAGAAGCTACCACAATACCCATTACCCACTCATAAAGTTGTTACAAGGGGAGTATCTCCTTTGGAATTTGAGGTATGGCTTCTCATACCATTACTAAAAGAGAATGTGCAAATTATATGTAAAGATGTAACAAGTTTGTAAACCAAACATATACAATTGTAAACAAGTTTGGGGTTGAGCATCTATTTTTACAATTTATAGTTTCTCACCCTGTATTCATTCTTAATTCATCTTTTCATAAAACTTTATTTTTGCAGTTTTTTTAAACTAAAGTCTCTATGCTGAATATAACCATGTTTCTATTTTGTTGATTTACTTAATGGGTACAGTCGAATACCGTTGTACATGAAGACCAGAAAGTTGAATTGGAGAAGGAACTATTTCTTGGTGATGCCATTTCTGATCTTCCTTCTGTAAGTAATTTTAATCTTTTTTCTGTTTTTTGTTTTGTGTGTGTAAACATCTCTAAGGATGAAAAATAAGACATGTTACCTTAACTTTTTAGGTGCCAAATGATGAAACAAGAGATGAGATGCCCTATGGAGAGATGCCCAAGACAGAATTTCAGAGGTTTATTAGACTCAAGAAGAATGGTGAGTGAGCCTTAACTCTTATGCTAATTCCTATGTTTTTTTTTTTTAAATTTGTATAGCTCTAAATAATGTAATGATACTAAATTCATTAACCTTTTGGGTTTTTTCTATTGCTATTTAGAAATGCCTGGGTTCTCAAACTCGGGTCAAGGCTCTTCAGACCATCTTTTGTATGATCACCGCCCACTTAAATTAAATGATGATGATCATCAACGTGTCTGCCAAGTTCCCAAGAGAAAGGTGTGTGACATTCTGTTCAAGTTATGTGTTTATCTGTCATGTGGCATTGAGAGATGTTTGTTTTTTAAGAGGTCTAAAGTTTGAAGTTTAATTTCACATCTAAAAGATAAGAGGTGCTGGTGCACCTCTTAAAATTTCAGAGGATGATAAGAGGTTTTTAGACCTTTTTGTAAAAATAAAAGTCATAAGTTTGCAAACCTCTTAATTTTCAGATTTAAGAGGTTTTAAGAGGTATTTTAAAAAAACTGCTCTTTAGTTTGTTACTCAATTTGCTATGCTTTTCAGGGTGCAAACTTCAGGGATCTGAAAGGGGTTAGAGTTAAAAAAGACAACCATGTAGAATGGGATCCTGATGTTGAGAGGGTGTATTTACCCTCCGGAAAGCCTTTGGTAAGTGTTGTCTTTTAGAGAGCATTATGTACATCTGCTAACTCATTTTTCTTAAAGTTTTTGTCATTTAGAATCTATATTTTCTACTTACAAGAATCATATACTTGACAGGTTCCTGATTATGCCATGACTTTTGTGGATGGAAGATCTACAAAGTAACTATTTTACCTGGTTTTTTACACATGGATCACAGTTAGAAATTCATTATTTTTGATGCTTTTTTCTTTGTTTTTATGGGAATTTTTACCTGTGTATGCAGACCATTTGGTCGATTGTGGTGGGACGAGACTGTGCCTACAGTTGTCACGAGAGCAGAGCCTCACAACCAGGTAATCTTGACAACTAAAAAGCATCTTAATGTAAAACTTGCATGTAAATAGTGTTCTCAAATTTCATGTAATGATTGATGTTTCTTTTTTAGGCAATTCTTCATCCTTCTCAAGATAGAGTGTTGACAATTCGTGAGAATGCGAGACTTCAAGGCTTTCCTGATTACTATAAACTTCTTGGCCCTATCAAAGAAAGGTAAGAAAAACACAAGTTTGATGTTAAAAATGGCAAGTCTAAGTTTTTGTTATTTGATACCATGTTATTGATTGAAAAATTATTACTCAATAGACAAAACAAGACTTTTTAGTTGAAATGGAAACCAAATAAACCATTTGGAATGTTTTTTACCTCTTAATAGTTCCATCAAGAGGTAACATGGATGTGAATCTTGTTTGGTGAAAAAAAGTGGTTCTAAAACCTTCTTAAATGATTTTGAATCTTGGGATTCAGCTCCCAATATTCATTCTAGGGGCTGCTTGTTTACCTCTTAACAGTTCCATCAAGAGGTAACCTTTAATTTGTTAAGAGGTAAATCTAGTTTGACAGAAAAATATTTGCCATCTAAACCCTTTGATTGATTTTGTATCCTAGGCTCCCCTTAATCATTTAGGGCCTTGATTTTGTTTCCAACAATTTCTAAACAACCATATTTCATTTTGCACTATATCATAAGAGCCTTTTAGTTATTTTGACCACTTAGTTATCTAGCATCAAACAATGTATCAATTGCCAAATGATCCTTAAACAAATACCAAACAATCATATTTCATTATCATAAGAGCCTTTTTATCATTTTGAGCACTTAACCATCCTACACCAAATCATTCATTAACTTCCAAGCATTTGACTTGAAATTTTTATATTTTTAAGGCTGGTATTGATTTTGGCATAAAAGGTTCCCTTTTTACACAATGCAGTTGAATAAAGGTTGGATAATTTTGTAATCCTAATATTTGCAGGTACATTCAAGTTGGAAATGCAGTGGCGGTTCCAGTAGCACGTGCATTGGGCTACTCTCTAGCAATGTCTTGTAAAGGCAGTGGTGGCACCGAACCAACATTTGCGTTGCCACCAAAATTCCCCAACGTACAACCCGTGGCTTCGCCTTCAATTGATGAACAAAACCAATAATTGTTTGGTGACAATTTTTCATTCTTAAGATATCATATATTTATATATGTTGTTGAGTGTGGAATTATTTATAGCCATATCTTTAATCCCATGTAGCCATAGGTTGTTAAACTTATCCAATTTTGAGGTCATAACATTGGCTTCTTGTTGTAACTTGTAACGATTCAAAACCATTTGGTTTTTGGTTATATTTGGCCATGATTTTTGAAATATTTTATGACTATTTATTGCCATTACAAATCTTATTGTCATTAACCTTGAGTGTGTGCACTTTAGGTTTTTGTTTGTGTTATGTATCATAGTGGAGATATATTAGTAAGAAATATAAATTATCTTTTATAACCTAAAGAATAAGGAACTTTTTTATTATTATCATTCATTGATTACGAGTTAATACCTCCTCTAAATATTACATGATCAGAGTAAATAACATTTATTTATTGTGTTACATTAAATCTCAATTCTAGTTCTACATAAAAAAATTTAACAAAGCCAATGGCACGGAAAATGTTAATATAAAATGGAGTTAAATTAAATAATATAAATAAGGAATACTTAGAATTCAAAAATGAACCGTATAGCTTGACCGGTTGTGAAACTGGCCTTACAAGTTACTAAGGCGTCGTTTGTTTTTTAAGAGATTTGAAGTCTAAAGTTTGATTTCACATTTATAAATTAAGAGGTGGATGATGCACCTCTTAAATTTTTAAAGAACGGTATGAGGTTTTAGACCTTTTCTCAAAAATAAAACAAATTAAACGGTCTTAAAAATAAAACAAACGATCTTAAATTTGCAAACCTCTTAATTTTTAGACTTATGAGGTTTTAAAAAAAGTATATATATTTTTTAAAAACAAACAACCCCTAATTGTCTCATTTTTTATATCTACTAACCAACCGGTTAAAATTTCAAGAAGTCTTGAAATTGGTAGGTACCAGTTAACTGGTTTGCCCATCTTTACCCCATATCTCTTCGGTGATATTTCTCTTAATAGTACAAATACAGTAAGTTGAATTCTTGAATTTGAATCTTACATCTATAGAGATGCCAAAAAGAATCATGGATTTAAAGTTCTTGACAAAAACATATATACATATCGACATAATTTAGTATTACTTCTTAGAACTCCACTTTTGAGTGGCATCTGGGGACGACTTCTTGTGTCAAAATGTGGACCGAGATATCACAAAAACTATCAACTTTCGCCCCCACCTTTATAATCTTCAAAACGCTTACTTTTCCATGCATCATTGAAGTCGAGGTAAAATTAAGAGTACCAGACCCAATATCGTTATAGAAATTAGGATCGGTGACCATTTTACCCCCTGTAATATTTGCATACGTTGTCATTGTAAAACTACTACGAGCGGAAACCTTTGCATGCTCGATTGGGACTTCAGCTATTAACATACCTCGATAGTAGACATAAGCAATTGAGTCCTTAAACTCAAACCCCCCATAGTTACGATTATCAATCGTCATGGTTAGAACTAGGGTCGCATTTATGCTTACAGTTGGGATTAGTTGGAATTGCACGTTTTCCAGGTTTGTCGGGTGTGCTATGATTTGTGGGTCTTTTGGCTTAAAGACTGTAAAATATAAGACTACAGAAACAACGATGAATATGACAATTACTGCCACTGTCACGCCACAACATATCTTGAGACATCTTCGTGATCTTCCTTTTGCCGTATCCATTTTCTTTGGATCAAGCCAAGATTATTAAGGCATTGACGAATTCAATCAAAGGGTTTTTTTTTTGTGTACGGATTTTTTTCTATGTTACATGTTCGTTTATATATGTGAAAAGGTGGAATCAGGGGTTGAACGTTCTTTTGTTTGTTTAGTACATGAGTGGTAGTGAATTAAAAGCTTTAGATTACGTAAGTTCCACTTTGTTAGACTACAGATATGTTTGTTTTCGGGAAATTTGTATGTTTTGTTTGTTTAGTATACGAGTGGTAGTGAATTGAAATCTTTAGATTACGTAAGTTCGACTTTGTTAGACTACAATTATGTTTGTTTTGGGAAATTTGTATGCATATGGTGGTCGTTTTCTTAAAGAAAAATACGGGTGTAGAAAAATTATGGTGGTCAGGCTGCAAAAACGATCACTATTTTGTCGAAAAAAAAAAAAACAAAAAACAAAAACAATTATGGATGTTGAAATCAATTAAACTGAATTAAAAAGAATTTGTTTTATTTTGACTATTTAAAAGTTAATGAAAGAATATAAAAGTATTTACAAAATTTGATTAACAATTATTTAATTGTGCTATAAATCAAACATTTTGGATGTATAAATTGTATAAAATATATGTAGTATTTGAAACATTTAAGTGATGAACTACACAAGTTTTGTACCATCGTATTAACAAAGTGACGCACACACATACACATATATAAATACATAAATTTAAGTATATCGGTGAGAATAAGAGTTATGTGAGAAAGTGATTATCTAAGAGTCGTAAAAAGTGATTAACCCGAACCCAACCCAAAATTAACAGTTTAGGTTGAGATTTTTAACTCATTTAAAGTAACGGGTTAACCTGTCTAACCTATTTATTTAAATGTTGTTATGTAGGGTTGAAATTTCTGACCTATTTACAACATATGTGTTCAACCCATTTAAAATATTGTATAGTTTTATTTATATTATATATCATTATTTAATTATAATCTCTATAAAATATTATATAATTTTAATTTTAAATGATTATCGTTATTTAATTATAACATCTCTATATAGTATTATATAATTTTATTATATCCAAATATGAATTAAAATCCTAATAACACGTCTTATTCTCATACGGACTATTAACCATACCCTAATCATTCTTCCTTTTCATATTGAAAAACCTAGCAGTTATTGTATGCTTTCTAGCGACTGACGGCATAAACACAAAGTTACTGACAACGATGACCTTTCTTTCTTTTTGGCAACAACCAAACTCGAAACAATTTATTTGCCTTTGCGGCTGTGTTTTATATAAAATTATAATATTAAATGGGTTACCTCAGGTTAAACCCATTTACTTAAGATGTTGGGTCGAGAAAATCATAAATAAGTTCACTAGCTGTTTACCCATTTAGGCACCATATTGGGTTGGGTTGGATTGAAAATCTTAACCCATTTAACTAAAAATGTTAGATTAGATTGAATTGAACCCAAACCTAAGCCAACTTAACCCAATTACCCCATACCTCCCTCTAAGGGTGATATTTCTCTTAGGAGGCGTTTGGTTCGTTGANNACTTAGGAATTTGACAGATTACATTTTTACCCCTCAAATCATTGATACCTTCTAAGCACATATAAACACTTCCTAATCACATGCTAAACATTCAAATACCCCAATTAATTTGGAAAGAAGTCTTTGTATTAATTCTATGATTTAAACACTTGTATCATATACACTCAAGGTACAACAAATCTACGTATCTCAATTCTCAACAACCAAACGATTAAATAACTATCGTATACATACATACGTATATACGTACATACATTCGATATGATCATTCGATCTTCCAAGCATAAAGAAAAATACACAATTGCGGGTTTGTGGAAGTGCCATTCGTCGAGTAATATCTCGATGATCCAACGCTACAATCGCTGCTATCCCCGGTTCCACTATGTTTATCATCTTCATCACGCTCGCTATCACAGTCTTGTTGGGCATGCTTGAATATAAACAATCCGTAATCCAACCCGGGATCCGAAAAAAGCCAGTTGTGCACGTCCCAAAACACTTGGATCGGTTGCTTGTTGACCAAAACCGTCTGGTTGCCACGAAACTTCCACTGCAAGTTCTTCACGTGGATCAACACGATCCCATCGATGGTGATCCACATTTCGGGCTCTTTCGACCCAAACATCGAGCTCTCCACCACGATCTCGCAATCTTTCCTGTTGGGATCGAATTTAGCCCGTGTCATGAAACTTTTCTTCCCGAAAACATGCTCTTTCTTGAAGAACAACAAAGCCTCCACTTCAGCGGGGCGTGCTTTCATCTTCGTGTACACCTTTTGCTTCAAATCACCGATCAAGACGACAACTTGTTCCTCGTAAATCAAGGCGACGTAAAAGTCCGACCATGGCTCCGGCGAGCCGAGAAACTTTGTCGACCGGAAATCCCAAAAAACCTCGATTTCAGACCCGTCAACTTGCATGGTTTTGGAACCTTTTTTTGCCCAAAAGTACCATGGTTTTAGGTCGATCTTGCAATTGGGATGATTCATCTTTGATCCCATGCTATCGATGTAGATGCTTAGATAATGGGTGGTGGTGGTTTTGGCCCAAAAGACCGTTACGTTCCGCCAACAGCCACCGATTTGCGTGAGATACACACAGGTGACCGTGGTTTGTGGTGTTTTGGCTGAAGCCGAAAAAAGTTGGTCATCATCGGCTGGGTTTTCGGCCGTCGCAAGAAGAAAAGACATTTTAAATTAATTATTCAATCTCATATTTTGCAAACAAACAAGATTAATTGATGATGATGATGATGATTAAGAATCTCTCACGACCCCTTGTAACTCTTAATTTCTATATATATATATATATATATAGGTGCAAATGGTTAAGGGATTTTGATCTTGAATGAATTATCAACTTAGATTAATGATGTGCATGCAATTTATGAAAGAAAAATTCTGAAACCCGTTTGAGTTATGGAAATGGCGGAAGAGAGATGGAAAGAGGCAGATGATGATGAGCCTCTTGGGGGAAAAGGGTGAGCACAAGAAAGATTTGCTGTAAAAAAATTGCCATAATTTGTGATGCAAAACAAATCGAGAGATTTTCGGCAATGGGAATTCATAATATTTATTTAAATGTTTCTTAATTAATAAATCTATTCCAACGAAAAACTAGCGAGAGGTTAGAAAGTATAGATTAGGGAATTCATCCAAACCTCCTAACTAAATTCACTCTCAAACTTAGATCAAGATTTGATCCAATAGAATGCAAGATACTGGATCAAATTTGCCATCTCCTTATGGAGTTTATGGTTCCGTTGATTCCATATAGCCCAAAGATACGCCATCTTTGTCACCTCTTTTGTATAGTATATTTCCAATCATTTACTCATATACCTTGAATCGAGTCCTTGTTGGCAAGAATGTCTACTTTTGAAGGTCATGCTACTTTTCTTCCTTTTCCGAATATAGTCTACCACCTTGTTGGCTATTAAGACCCCATCAAGAATATGTGGATCTTCTACGAAGGGGCTTGTTCCTTACTGATCACATTCCCCACCATTGACTTTAGCCTTTCCACCAAAATTTCCGCCATCGTTTTGTAAGAGACCCTAATGAGACTAATCGGTCTAAAGTCTCGTAACTCAGTCGGACTAGGGATTTTTGGAATCTAGGTTAAACATGTGGGACTACAACACCCATTAATCTCTTCTTTCTCCCAAAACCTTTGAAATGCGGCTTTCAAGTCGATTTTAATCATTTCCCAAAATCTTTTAATGAACCCAAAAGTGAAGCCGTCGGTTCCGGGGGATTTGTTACTCTCACACTCCTTGATGGCATCATAAATCTTTGTCTCTTCGAATGGTCTCTCCAAATAGTGGTTTCATCTCTCGAGATATCTTTAAATTTCTCACTTGTTAAGCTTGGTCATTCTTTTCTTTGAGACGGAAACTTACCTTTAAAAAATTCGAAGACATGGTCCTCGATTATATTAGGGTTTTTTGTTCATTCTGAGTTGACGATCAAGCCCCTTAAAGTGTTATTTTCCTCTCTGTATATTTTATCGTCGCGTGGAACAATTTCGTATTCTCGTCCCCTTATACTATCCTTTTGATTTTGGCCTTTTGTATGTCCATAACATATTTTTTCTTCCAATTCGAGCCATTTTTCCTTTTCTTTTACCCATTTATTTCTCGTCTCTTGCTCCCCACTCCTACCTTCCACTCCTGCTTCCAATTTTATGACTTCTTCCTCATACTCATTAAGTTCTTTTTCTAGATTCCGAAACTTATCTTTGCTCCATCGCTTCAAGACCTCTTTCACGTTTTTTTTGTGTCTCTAAAAATGTGATTTGGTTGACTTGAACTAACTCTCCTAGTCCACGCTTCAACCACCTTTTCTTCAAAACCTTTCTCGTTTAGCCACACGTTGAAAAACTTGGATGGTTTTTGGTTATGGTCCATAATCAATTCGATCATTTCTAAGTATGATTGAGACGTGATCAAACCATTTTCTCTCAAGGGTTTTAATCCCCAAAATTTTCCAACCCAAATAGAACTCATTTGAAGCAAGAAAGTGATCTAGTTTGCTAAATTTCAACACATCCTCACTAATCCTAGTAAACTTCCTACCACTCTTCAACACTTCAATCAAGCCACTCTTCCACCCCTTTATGGTTGGTCACCACAGCCTTTCAAAGTCTCCTCTTACCTTATTTGAGTCACTAAATAAACACCATTTGACTTCTTCTCTAGCCACAAGATTGTCCAACTTCATCTATGTTTCCTTGTGCTCATTAAATTCTCTTAGATTGTAAATCCACCAGCCCTTCCATCCCTTTCCACTTTCCTACCACTGCTAAAGATTCGCATGCCACCATAAAATTGTAGCAAAATACGTTTTTAGCCCATAATGGTAATAGTCCACCCGAATTACCTTTGGCCTCCACTTGGCGAAATCGCCATCATCCCTTCCCCGAAGATTTATGATCTGTGATTCACTCCAGTATTTTTTGTCTCCTGTAGCACAATCAAATTTGGGTTCTCCTTTCTACAAAATTCTCTTAACTCCCAACCCCAATCCTCTGATGTTCAAGGAAACAATTATCATTTTAAAGTTGTATGAACCGAAACTAACCTGCTTAACGATAGGAATCACAATGTGTGCCCTTCGCCTTGGACGTTGGTTGCTAATGTACCCCAATTTTCGAGCCAAATTTTTTCAAACCCTCTTTACATCCATTGCTGCCTAGTTCGTTCGACACCGACACTTGATTGTAGAAGGTTGACATCCGATTTCTTCCTTGAAAATTTCTCTTTTACGGTTACTTTCACGACCTATTTCTATACCTGATACTAGGATAGCAATGGAAAAATAATCTCTAAACAAAGAGATAGAAATATAAGAAATCAAGAAC
>LUCG01183921.1:0-19420 GCA_001633085.1 Carthamus tinctorius | reverse complement strand
ACACTTACATTAGGAAACAATCAAGATATTTATGGAAGGTGATCAGGCTCATTCATTATGATTGAATTATTTATGGAAGATGACATGGTTCTTTCATTATGATTTTAGATTAGGAAACAATTAAGATATTTATCGAACTAGCTATATATATATATATATATGTGGTGAACACACTTACATTAGGAAACAATCAAGATATTTATGGAAGGTGATCAGGCTCATTCATTATTATTGAAATATTTATGTAAGATGACATGGTTCTTTCATTATGATTTTAGATTAGGAACAATTAAGATATTTATCGAACTAGCTATTTGTTAGGCTAGATCGAAAATTAAGATTGGTTTGTTTGGTTTGTAAAATAGCTATATGTGTGTGTGTGTGTATAGGTGATGGTTTAAATAACTGTTACACATAATATGAATGAAATCCAAGTTTGTCATACACATCTTAATTAATCAATAATATTCTTCAAAAAGTAATAACTAATAACTGAATTAAAAATATTTTATTAAAACCATTTTCAAAATTTTATTATTTATTAGAAAATAATTTGTAATCTTTATATAACTTACAAAAGACAGTTTTAGAATTGTTAGATTTGATTTTTGGCCAACAAAATCCGATTAATAATAATCATAGATTCATAATAATATAAAAATAATTAATAAGATTAATAATAAGTCAAAATAAATTAATAATGAACATAAAAACAATATTATCTATAATTTACAATGAATATTAATTAATAATTAATAGTAATTAATAACAATTTATAAGAATGAGGGGCATAAGTGGAAGAAAATGGCAAAAAGTATCAGGAGCTTATTGAAACACTACTCTAGCTTATTGCTATCCAAATGAGGCTGCTTCAATGAGCTCAAAAAATTTGCTAGCTTATGGTTGGCAAACATGGTCTTTGTGGTAAGCCTAGAATGTAGACAGTTTAACTAACAATTTAATGTATAGCTCATTATCCAAGGCTAAGAAGCAATAGACCTGCTATGGGAATAATGTTTCATCAGCCAAATAGGCCGAAACTAGCTTGAACAAAGATGGTGAAAAAAGTTGTATATCTTGGTTGTGTGACATTGCCTTGCAAGTAGTGTTATGACTATATGGTAGATGGTCTTGTGAAATGGCAACTGTATCTTCTTGGATCAGGCAGAAACCACAAGAGTCCATGTTATTAGCCAGTTATTAGTGACCCACAAATTGATAAAAGTTCTGAGTCCATTAATCTTTAATGATTTTAATCCATTTGGTAGCTCTTTTAAAGACGCGAAATATGTTTTGTTATCTTTTTCGGATATTCCTAAATAATTATCTATCAATTCATTTCATTCTCGTTAGCATAGAGGGTGCTGCCGACTTTACAATGGTAAACGTAGAAACATGTTTGCATATTTCCTTTTTCAGACATTTTTATGAATTTATTGTGCCATACATACCACCTTGAACGATTGAATATTTTGTTTAAGACAGTTCTAATTAGATTGTTAATGCAGATCGTGGGTATTATTCAGTGGAGACTGTCACACTCTTGGTGGCTCTAAAAGTGCGTTATAGAGATAGACTTACAATTCTTCGAGGAAATCATGAGAGCCGGCAGATCACTCAAGTGTAAGACCTTTACTTTATATGATAGACCAGAGAAATGTTTTGCTGCCCATGCTTGTAAAGTTCAAAAATGGGAGATTTATTCCTTTCCTGGACTGTTGTTTGGATAATGGTAATTTCTCGGTCTTTGTTGTGTCTAGAGGATATACTGATGTATATTAAGGAAGTATAGCATAACTGCACACTATTTAATCTCAATGCTTACGTGCATTATCTGGTTGGTAGATCCAACATTTTTTCTGCATTGCATTATTGCCAAATTCCCCTTCAGATAACTTCTCATGGAAAGTAAAAGAGGGGTAGGATCTTTTTGTTATTGGATTTGGTATGGGTATTGATGATCGGTATGAAGCTCTTATCACTGGTCCAGGCTTTGTGATAAGATGCAAGTGCGCAAATTAACATGTTAAAACTTCTTGGAGTTTTGTGTCAGCTGTTTTCTGAAAGTAGCAATCTGTTTTACATGATTTCATGCATAATGGTGGACTTCTCAAGGTACCATTGCATTTGTGGAAGTGTAATGAAATTTCTCTAACCTGACTAGTTTGTCTGAGAATACCAGCGTCTAAAGCATGCACAACCTAGAGGTAAGTACTTTCACAATACAAGTAGCTAGGTCTGAAGATTTCTAAACTGCTACAACTTCATTTACCTGCTACTACATATTTAGCATATACAGCATTCCGTGTCTGAATTTCTACTAAACATTTCTTGAAGACCCCTTTGGTTTCTTGCATATGTTATTATAATCTGAACGTCGAAGATTTGATCTCTTTCCCTATTATCTATATTCCCCCTGTCTTGCGTTTTACTCATATACCTTATTTGTCAACTCAGATATGGATTCTATGATGAATGCTTGAGGAAGTATGGAAATGCAAATGTTTGGAAGCATTTTACGGACCTTTTTGATTACCTACCTCTTACAGCACTTATTGAGAGCCAGGTTAGAATTACACATGCATGCTTATCACTGTGATTCCTCTTATGGCCCAAATTTAATGGTTTTGTTGCCTCATAGATCTTTTGCTTGCATGGAGGACTTTCACCATCTTTGGATACACTAGACAATATCCGAGCATTGGACCGCATACAGGAGGTACTTGAAATATCTTGCTCAGAATATTTTGAAAAGTGGTCTATACTTTAATGATAGCCAAATCAACCCTCAATCCTAACTTACAAACAAGCACCTATACCTTTTATTTTCTTTTTACTAGAGAGCCTTTAATTGTGTGTTTTTAGCTGTGAAGTTATCTATTATATTACTGAAAAAAATAGCTGCAGAAGCTGGTTCATTCCTTTTGAAACAAGGACACTTTGACAGGGGGTTCTTGTAGCCAACGTAATCATGAAACCACCTCCAATTGTTGAAAATACTTGGTAATATTTGGGTATGTATATATAGGGCCTAATGAAATGAGAAGTTGGTAGTTTGTGATAATTGTGACATCCATTGTGAACCAATTATTTTATTAAATTAATTGGCTCTACCTATAACCGGTTGGCGGGTTTTTGGGGATTATATTAATATTTGTTTCTTTTTTTTATAACCATTGATTAATGAAATGTATGGATGAGATTGGATCTCATAGTTATCACAAACCAACGAGTTCTCCCTTGAATGGCCCCCTATTTTGTTGGACCAGAAAGTTTTTCAGTTCTTGTTGCATTTGTTTATTGATGTTGCATTTGGTGGTGATTGTTTCTTCTGGTACAAGTTGTAAATTGGATGGTGATGTAGTTGTTGAATGAAGCAAGTAAAAGTACATTTATGGTTTGTAGGTGCCACATGAAGGACCAATGTGCGATCTGTTGTGGTCTGATCCAGACGATAGATGTGGGTGGGGAATCTCTCCTCGAGGAGCTGGGTATACATTTGGACAAGATATAGCCTCTCAGTTTAACCATACCAATGGACTCTCTCTCATCTCAAGAGCCCATCAGCTCGTCATGGACGGTTACAACTGGTGCCAGGTTAGTAGTCAGAATATAGCTCACCCCACCCTTAAATTTCATGTTTGCATTAAAATTAGATTGCACTTTCCTTCTGGGTTTCCATCAGAAATATGATTCTGTGTCCATATTTGTATGTTAAGTTATCCCAAAATAAGTGCTGACTTTCAAAAGTAAGGGGAAATTTTTCCCATTATACCCTTATAGTTACTAGATGGAGAAATTCATTACACTTGTTATCAAGGGTAAATTAGCCATGTAGTTGATTAAAAAGTGTAATGTTCGTTTGAATATGCACATGATTGTGAACCTTGATAAAGTTTATTATTGTGTATATTCAGGAAAAGAATGTGGTGACCGTATTCAGTGCTCCAAACTACTGCTACCGGTGTGGAAACATGGCTGCGATTCTGGAAATAGGGGAGAAGATGGAACAGAACTTTCTTCAATTTGATCCAGCACCAAGGCAGATTGAACCCGATACTACCCGCAAGACTCCAGATTATTTTTTGTAAACTTATTTATAATATAATTATTTACCTAATTAAATCCCAATGGAAGTCTTGGAAGTTGTTTGTAATCCTTTTTTGTAGATGGATGGATGGATGCATGTTTTAAAAGAAAAGAAAAAAAAAAGAAAAAAGAGAGAGAGATGTTTTGTTGTTTGTTGTTCTATCTAACATATTGAGATGATTCTTTTGTTTTTGGGATTTTGGAGTTTGTATTGCTGCTGTTGACAGCCAACCAAGCAGCAATTAGTAGTTGATGTAATTTTCAGTTTCCAAGTTAGAAACCAGATTTATTTTTGTAAAAGGATTTTGGATGTTAATGGGTGGTCAATCTTAATAACTTTTAAATCCTTTTTCTTCTACTCTTTTCTTATAGTCCTTTGTTGGGATTTGAGTTTGACCCAAAATGACAAATTCTTTTGATCAAATTCTTAGGGGTTGTTTGGTTTGCGAAAATTTAAAGGGATCTATTAGACTTGGAATGATAAATTCTTTAGTAATGTTTGGTTTGTTAAATGAACTTAATAAAATCCTTTTACAATTTAAGGAATTCATCGTTGTCTAACTTAAGTGAAGGAATTGAATTCCTATAAATCAAATATGAGATCAAATTCCTTTCATGTATTCCAATTGCTATTCTATGATGGCCAAACTCCCCTCTTAGACATGTAATAAGGAATCTTTTATTTAAGTTATTTAATCTTGTAAATGTAAAATGTTTTTTGGGGATCTTTTATATCAAGTTATTATTTTAATTAAATGAGTTGTTCAATTTTATTCTCTTATTGAAACATCATAATATCCACGTTTTTTCGAGTGGGCCTAACAACCAAGTTGATTTTCTTTTCATGACTAAACTTCTATATTTCCGATTGATCTCCAAAACGGACAGGGGTATCAAAATGTCATGGCTGGAATGATGAGACGGGGTGTGGTTTTGATGGATAGGCATCAGGATCGTTTAATCTTCCTTGAAGCTTGTTTGTTACGTGAGCTAAGGTGAGCTCTTTCTATTTCATTCGGTACCTATGGTTTAGGCTTGTCTCATTGTTGGTGGCTCATTCTTTTTGGTTGAGAGCAGTTCTAGAACTAGAAGACTTTTGCCTAGGCTCAATTTTGATTGCCTTGTGAATGCTTTGGTTTGCCGTTGTTGTTGACCGTGGATTCGTCTTAGGGCAACAACATTATGATTTTCTCTTAAAGTGTTGGATGATGTTTGCATGGTTTTGTTGGTTGGTGATTGTTTTGGTTGCTTTTGTTTTAGGGGTGGATAAATTTTTTGTGTTCTTTTTTGGTTGTTTTGTCTCATGTCTTGTATCTCGTAAGGCTTCATTCTTTGTCGTTTTCCCCACTATGACGTTTTTGCTTGATAAAGTTCTTGCTTGTCGTTCAAAAGAATTACGATATTTGTTTTTTTCTCTAGCTATCTTAATTAGTGAAAATACTTTAAAATAGAAATTCTGAATTAATGGTTAAGATTGCTTCTCTCATTTTTAAAATTTTGGAGATTATCATTTGAACAACATACTATGTATAAGGGCAAATCAAAAAGAAACTATCTATATGTAAAAGCTCTATGAGTCGATATCTACCATTCATTTTTAACTTTCATAATCATCTTATTAACTTATTAATGTTCTTGTTGATTGTTTCCTACAAAAACTCATTTTTTCCTTTTTGAAATGTCACACCCCAAATTGGTTGGTTGTGACTAAAACTAAACCATCAAAGAAATAAAACTGAAACCATTATCATCTTACAAACATTTGCAGCGGAAGACTTAAACAATTGAAACTTAATGATCCAAAAAAACAATTATTAGTTTGTTACATAAAATACCTGGTACTAGAAAAACTTGGATCATGCCCGGCTAACTTCAGATGAAGTATTTATGCCAATCCTTTGCCCTTAATGGTGCTCGCTTTTTCACACCTGAGATACATATTATCTTAGCTATTGCTAAGTAAACTCATGGTTTTTCAACTAAAACAATATACATATGAATGTTACTTCAAAACATATAATATTTAGTCTAAACTGAACAATAATGAATTTATGCATGTAATTTTTTAACATCTTGCATGCATGCAAAGAAACACACATGAGATCTCAACTGAACTGATGTAGTGTGTGGGTCAACTATCTCATCTGACTCAACCTGGTACAGTAATCGTAGTATCTACTGGTTATAATAAACCCTTGTGGACGAACCGTGTACAGAGGCACCCTCGCGGTACTTGTACCTTCTTTGACCACACACACATACCCGACTAAACATGCATTTCTCAATACAGAACTGAAAACATTTAGCATGCTTTGAAAACTATAAACACATAACATGCTCTTTCGTGATAAAAATTAAGTACTGAACAATTATGAACACATCATAATATATCTCAAAATCTCATCAAATATCTTGACCACACTAAACCTTATACTATTGTATGTATCCCAGTTTTTAAATCTCATGAAACTTACGTGAATGCGTGTAACAGTCCAAGCCAATATCCTGCTTAATGACCTACACGATTCATTCAAATGCTACCATCAATGACTTGAATTTAAGCAAAGGCCAACACAAGTCAACTATGGACAACCCACCCGAGCCTCGGCTCGACGACGTTCTAAAACGTCACTAACTCATTTTGTCTCAATTACGTGCTCAACGTAATCTTAACCTCTCTAACGACATCTCATAATTCGTTAACCTCAACTAACGAAACTATCGTCGTTTTCTTGGAGAAATAATTATTGAATAACCCATAATTAATCAATATAATTAAAATTAATCTCTTAATTAATTATTAACTTAATAAGTTAATAATTAATTCTTCTTAACAAACTTGGGTTGAAAACAGTCGACTTTGTCCTATCTAACAATCTTAGGCCCAAAACACTTAATTTTTGGCCCAACTCCCAATTCTAGGTCCAAATATACCAATTTGGTCCAACTCACAACTCTAGGCCCAAACCGTAGTGGGAACCGCCGCGAGCCATCGTGTCATGGCCACAACCACCAACGACGTCGGACAATGCCATCGGAACCGCCACCAGCCGCCGCTACCGTGGCTGGCCCTCACACCGCACGTAACCCCGAGCTGTGGCCGGGGTTGGCTCGTGCCGCCTGTGCCATCACTAGATCGCCCACGCCGCGGTCGAACGACCTCGTGCCGCCTGGACCAAGGTCGGGTTTCCTCTTGCGCCACCATGCCGTGAACCACATGGCTACATGCCATGGTGGTTTGGCCCGCTCTGCAGTGTCGTGGGCCACCTTCGGTCATGTCGTGGTCGATCTTGGTCGAACCACTTTCTGCCGGCGGTTAACTTGTCTGGGCCATCGCTGCCGGGCACCGCCGCCGCACCACCACTCTACTTAATTTCCTTAACAAAAAGGGTAACAAAATAGATGAACCGGTACTAAAGTGTGCAAATTTTACCTTCCGCTAAAGTCTCGCGAACATAATTGTTACTTTCTTTCATTCGTTTCCATTGGCTCCGACCGTCACTACCGATTGTCGCTAGCTTTTCTCTCCCAAACGGTGGTGTTTTCTATCTAAAATGCTGGTTTCCTTCTCTCTATTCTCTCTAACACTTTCTTTAAATCCTCAAGTAAATTCACAATGGATGAATATAGAAGTTAACAAAGTGGTGGGAGAAAACCACTCCCTCCATCCACCATCATTTCCCATGCAATTTAAATTCCAAATGGAATTTGCACCTAACTCCCTATGAGCTTTCACCAATTGACACATTTTGTCTTTTGACTTAGGTTTGAATTTTTCAAACCCCTCAACTATTCCTCACCTCCAATCTCTATAATTATTTCTCAATTATATAATTATGGCTTCTTAAATTTAGGGTGTTACATGAAATCACCTAATTGATATAATGTTTCATTGATAAACGACATTATACTAAAAAAAAGCAATCACATGTGTTATTTGGTTAATGAAACAACAATATATTATTAAAACACATCAACCTAATGTGTTGTCTCGATGATGAGACAATTAGACAAAAATAAAAAACTATTCAACACACATTGTAACACTTGGATTTTTTGGTAAGTATAGTTTCAAATTTTTATAAGTATTTTTAACCTTAGAATAACCTTGATGAGTATTAGTAGCTTTGGTAAGTATAGTTTCAAATTTTTATAAGTATTTTTAACCTTAGAATAACCTTGATGAGTATTAGTAGCTTTGGTTCGGTTGGGCATTGCATTTGACGAAAAATCAAAAAGTGGTCGAAAGTTGCTCTACTCTCAACTGTGACTAGAGGTGCACAAAAAAACCGAAAAACCGAAAAAAATAACTGGAACCGGTTTCAGAATAACCGGGTTTTTTTTAACCGGACCGGTTTTTGTGTAAACCGGTTAACTGATCAGCTTTTTATTTGGGACCGGACCGGTTTGGGTACCAGATAAAAAACCGGTTTAAAACCGAACCGGTTTCAAAAATAACCTATTTGGTGGATAGGAGTGATATATAATCTGGAAAATTGTTATGGGCCACTGATATTATGGATCATCCAACCAAATGTCCAATTACCAATTAAAATCACCTGGCCCAAAATTTGTAGCATTAAAATCACCTGGCCCAAAATCAGCCGAAATTCAGCCCAAACTCATACCGGTTTGAAAAAAAAACGGTTATATATTAACCGGTTACAATCCGAACCGTAACCGGTTACAATCGAACCGTAACCGGTTACACCGGATACAACTTTTTCTCTAAAAACCGGTTTAATACCGATCCGGTTATGTCAGAAACCGGTTTTGTCAAACCCTCAAAAAAACCGGTTCGGTATTAAACCGATCCGGTTCGATTAAAAAACCGGTAATGCACACCTCTAACAGTGACCAAAATGATTATGCGGGCTTGAGCCCTTCACAAATGTTGGCCTCTACATTTGGAGTTCAATAAAGTTGATCTCCATTTATAAAGATTTGAGTAAATTACATTTTTGGTCTTTGTGGTTGCCTACATTATCAAGTTTGGCCACACTTTCAAGCTAATTACAGCTTTGGTCATTGTGGTTGCCATTTTGTATCATTTTTGTCCCTTTAACCAACTCTAGTTAAATGAAAAAAAAAACTTACATTTTTTGTCCCTTTTGATCATTTTACTTTTTTCTCTTTTTCAGTTTGTTCTATTAGATTATATAGTAAATTACAATTATAATACTTCTGGTTTGTCTATTTTTCACCTTTCCTATGTATTTTTAATTTTTAATTTTTAATTTCATAAATTAATTATATTAATTTTAACATACATATTTCATTTTGTAAATTACACCATTAAAAAATCTTATCTATACTTTAAAATAAGTTAAGTATTAGATGCTTTTAAAAATATTATACAGTTTATTTCTTATATGTCTAGAAATCCGTCTATACTAATCCAAAATAAATTTTTCTATTTTAAGTTATGTTTATGAAATTAATCATATTTCTGCTGTTTTTTTTTTTGGATAAGGTTCACCTGGGTTTGCCCAGGCTACATCCTTGGTAACTTTTACCGAGAGCTAAAGCATGCTCCCCTGAGATTAATACTCAGTGGCCCCTGGTTGCTCACCCCCGGATTCGAACTTGGGTGGGTTTTTCCCCAACACCAAGCCTTAACCAGTAGGCTGCCCCATTGGGGTTAAAAATTCAAATATTTCTGCTGTTTATGTAAGGAAAAAATGAAATTTATATATGACTATTAATGAAAAAGAATCTATTGATCAAATATGCTTTACAAGCTAAAGTATGCATGGTTCATGAGCCCGCATTTTAGATAAACAAAGCAATAAGGGCTTGTTTGATTTAACATAATGTAAAACAAGAGTAAACTTGATTTTTGGCCCCTAAAGTTTGTTACTTTCAATGGATATCATGCCTAACCTTTAAAAATTTAGATTTGGCCCCTCACGAGTCATGTTTCTCATTTCATAATGGTTTCAATCTCTATTTCCAATGATCATTAATTCTTTTAATCGTTAAATCCAATTAAATACGAGCTCTTTTAATCATTTTAAATATTATTTTTCTACTAATCTATTAACACCCATTTTAACAAGAAGTGTTTTGGCTATCAAAAAAACGTTTAAAGTGACTAAAATACCTATCATTTAATTGGACTTGACGAAAAATAAAGCTACAGTCGTTAAAAGAAGGAAACAAAAACCTTGAGATTGCCAAATATATTTCATAATGATTTTATACTTTAACTATTTCCCAAATTTATATTCTAAATTATAATTAAATAATTTATTTTTATTAAATAAATGTGTGAAAATGAAAATACAAATTATTGTATTATAATAGTCGGATAAACTTAAACATACATAACGTTTTTTATAATTATAAAGCATGTAAAAATGTAAAATAAATTAAATAAATTACTTTTAAATCAAATGATAATTATAGTTTAATAAAATGGTTTACTAGTAAATAAATATATTACTTTTTATCATTATAATATAATTTTTTTTAATGTGTGATGGAAGTTGCTTTTTTAAATGTGCAATAGACCCAACATTTTTAATGTTTTTAGTGCTATATTTTTTATACCAGAATGGAAGATGATGTTAACAAAGTTATATTCGATCTTTCTCTTGAGACATTGCAATCAACCATAACAAATTTATGTGCTGACCATTTTTATTCTATTGAAATTAAATTGTTGTATTTTCATGAGAAGTTGATGTTAACATGAGAAGTTGATGTTAACATGAGAAGGATGAAAAGTGGTTATCAACTGTTGAATACACATTAAGACGGATGCACTGACATTTGATGCAATAGATCAATTCCCATATAAACACAATTTATGGAGAGGCATGAGATTAAAAAAGATTGTTTAGATAAATTCCTCATATTTCTCACCGTTAAGTCGTTAACTCAACTTTTCAAACGATCTTTTACCTAAAAATCAAATACGATAAATACAAAAGGTCAATCCATGGTCGCCGAGGATTAGTCGGGTGCCCGTATGGATCCTGAATACCTTGTCGACTTCGTATCAGGACGTGTACATGAGTTATCTGCGGTTAAAAAATACGATAAATACAAAATAGCAAGAAGCTAAAGACTCAACACACACGGTTTTACCATCACTCATGATATCTCTATCTTAAGGACCACCATTTAGAGATGGTGCCAAAATAATGATTGTTAAATGGCGTGGGATTTTTAAGGCAACAATCATGGTCCATTTCCAAAATTCCGAGTGAACATTTGAACTATTTATTTAAATTGTTGATTGTGTTTTAGAAAAACTTTTTACAATTTATTTATATTTAGGTTGTGTTTAAGTAAAACTTTAAACAATTTATTTGTATTTGTCATGAAATCAGGGTCGGTCATGGGAATTTTGATGTCATGTGTGAAATGTTAAAAATGTCTTATATGCCTATTTTTTTAAGCAAATGAAACGACAACATGTAAGATTTTTAAAAAGGTTTTGAGACCTAGTCAAACTAGGAGTCATTTCCACGTTAATTTTTATTAGTTATAGTAATAAAAAAATACAAAGTGGGACATAAAAACCAAAACCTGAATTACAAATTATAAACAAATATCATCCAAAACGAGGTCTTCATGCATTTCTTGAAGCAAGAGTTTACTTTCAATATTTAAAATTGTTAATGTTTACTTCAATATCTGGACCTTAAAGATGCAAAAAAACTATAACTTGTTTTAACTAAAATAATAAATTACATCAAAGTTGTAAATCTAATGTAAAATAGCAAGTTATCAAGACTAATATAAAACTGGCAAACAACAAAAATCTCAAGTCCAATGCAAAACAACAAACTCAAACTATCAAGTCTAATGCTAAAGAACACAACTAAAACAGTTGAATCAATGAATCATATATGGTATATCCCGGATTCCCAATCTCTCGGTATATATAGTGCCATAGTGGGTTTCTATTTCCATCTACCGATCTTCGATTTCATGAATCTTTATGACCGTTAATTGGTTTGGACATAGATACCCCACTCTGAATCAAAACAATTAGAAATTTAGGACTACGAAAGAACAGTAGAAATCGGCTGGAAATTTTGGGGTGTAGGCGTTCACTGATTGCAATTTGAAAACGTTTTCATGATACACCAACAATACTACCAAGCCTTAGCTAGGCGATTGGACCTTGGGCCTATGTTTTAATTAAAACCCAACTGCCAAATTACTAAACCTAGACTGACTAATTATAATAGATGAAAACTTGATGTCCTATGCAAATGCACGTGCGCAGGGTTAGGCCTACATGAAATTAAGTAGTTTAATCATTTTAATTTTGTTTAAAATTTAGGTTACATAGGAGGTTCAACCCATTTATTTAACAACTTGAGTTGAGAGAATCATAAACGTGTCAATCCGCTACCAAACTATTCAAGTAACAAGTGAGTTGGGTTGAAAATCTCAACCAATAGGGTGAGATTTTCAACCATTAATAAATGCGTTGAACTTGAAACGAATCCAACCTGACTCATTGTCATCCCTAGCTATTTCACACTGATAGATTGGTCTCCTAGTCATTTTTCTCCCACTTTTATCAAATGTCATTACCTTCGCAATTTTCAGTCTCAAACCCGTAATTTAAGGACCTAGATCCATAATTTTTGCAGACGTAAAGACATTTCTGTTAAAGTGGAAGAGAAATAAGGAGGCTAATTATTAATCGGAAATGGCTAGTTTGGTCGATTTCCTTTTACGTCACACTATTGAACGTGATATGCATCTTAAATTCAGAAATGGTGCCAAAATAATGATTGTTAAATGGCAACAATCACGGTCTATTTCCAAAAGCAGTATACAATGATGCACCGAATTACAATACACCTAATCACCAAAATTACAAAACAAACCTCTATTATCTATCTATCGTATCCCATCCATATACCCTTTTTCAAAAAAGACACCATCCAATACATAATATACATGAACAATCGTATACATACAAGACGATCATCCTTTCCCGTCATCATACTTGACGTTTTCCCAAACGATAATAATAATCGGTTTCTAAAACCAAACAAATGCCTCTAAAAAATCGCTATATTCTTCAAGAATGGACTGCTTTCATCAAGATCGTTCAACTCTCTACATTTACATTCACATAACTTGTCCAAACCCGCCCGCCCGTTTTTATAACTTTTCATACTTACAAGGGAAGGCCAAAATACACCAAAATGCAACAAATTTTGTTCTAATTCATATTCATTGTAACAATTCTTTTTCTTGTAAAAAAGTTTCAAAATCACCAATTTTGATCTTAAACCCGCCAAAGTTGTAACATTTAATAACGTGCATGTCAAACTCATCATCCACTCTGACATAACCCTTTTGTAATCCACGCCATCAAATCTTACAAGATCGGTAGGTTTACAATCAAGAGAATCTTTGCTACATTAAATATAAACTAAACCAAACTTTGTTGCATTGAAATGCCGTAGATCGAAACAATGTTTAGTTTGGTTCAAAGAATGAATGAATCAATCAAGTATGAACATATGGGAGAGAGTTCTCCCATGGCAAAACCCCATTAGAAACATCAACAAGATTAGCTAAAACAAAGTCTCTTAAGCCAGTATCCCATACCTCACAGAACTGCCGTCTCCAATCAGCCGGTTCAATGGCTTCCGTACCCAACCCAGGTGCTCGATCTCTCGAGCCCTCGTTCTGATTATCCCTCCAATCAGCCACATAAGTAGCAACCCTTCTGTAGAACTTGGCCCGAAAAGCCTCCCACACTTGATACTTATAGTGATTAATCACCGCAACACCCTGATGCAAATCCATATACGTGAACCCTTTCCGTAAATGGAAATGGTGCACCACGTTCATTAGCGTCGAGTCGAGCACGTCCGGCCGCACGATCGATTTGTGCCGCTCCGGGCTCTGTAACCTGCACGTGTACCCGACCGTGACCCCTTGTTTCGGGCGCGCATTCAAACCGGACGGCCCGAAGCTACGGCACGCGGTTCGGATCTCGCCGATCGATGACGAGGTCGTGAAGTTGGATACCAGGGTTCGGAGTGAACCCTGGCCGGGAAACGGGGTTAGCGTTTGGCGAGGGCGGGCGAGATCGGGATACGGGAAGTAGTAGAATTCATCGACGTCCATGAAAGAGACCCAATTGCATTCGGATCGGGCTTTCATGGTACAATGTGAGAAACCGGCTTCTTGAGTTTTGATCCACGGCCAAACGTGACGGGTCACGTTGTACCCGTCGAGGTCGAGGTTTTCGATGACGGATTTGATATCGTCGTCGCTGTTGTTATCGTAAATGAACCATCTCGAGACGCCAAGCCACGAATGGTAAGTGATCCACTCGCGGATCGTGTCGGCTTGGTTCCATAGCATCGTGCAGACGCAAAGCTCGTGCTTGCGGGTCTCGGGGCCCGGTTCTGGAGCCGAAATCTTTGCGACAGAAGGAACGAGGACACGGTGAGCCCGTCCGTGGACACGGGGCATTCGGAAGCTGACCGTGGCTCGAACGCCACGAGCCTTGTTCGGGTGCAGAAGGATGCTTCTCGGTAACACGCACCGAACCACTTCCTGAGCTGCGGTTAGAGCTCGGGAGGTGAGCATGTACTTCGAATCGGTTACAGAATCGCCAAATCCGAAATGGCAACTGAATTGATTCGGATCAGATTCCTTATCCTGCCGGTGACTGATCCCTTTCACGAACACGACCGCAGTGTTGCCATCGAGCACGGCCTCATATGCTAAATTCTCCCACGAATTTGGGGGTTTATCTTCGCCATTATCGATCATCAAACCCCGGCGGTGCAGGGTGACAACGGATGAGAAATTCGCCGGAGGGAGAGGACAACGAACGAGCAAACGGTTGCCGGTATATTCATCCACCGAAAACACGCCTTTTCCGACCATAACAGCATCGCCGGGATCGGAATATGAATCCGATTTGTTACTTGTGTAAACACATTCCAATCTATTTCCAATTCCGATGTCAATTTCGGTTTTATCGGTACTACTTTTTGAAACCAGTAGGAGGATGTGATCAGGAAACGAAACCCTATCCTCAATTTTAAACTGAGCAGCTAGGTCGCTAAACTTGGAGAAAACCCTAACGGAACCAAATTGGTAATCCGGCAGCGACGACAGCCTGGAGAGTGCGACGACGTGATGGAACGCCGCCGTGTGTCGCCGGAAAATGAGGTAGAAGAAGACGAAGAAACAGAAACAGTAGACGAGAGATCTTACGAGAAGGAAATGGCGGAGAGGTGAGGTTTTGTGAAAGCGCCTCCGCTTGCGGCGTTGCTCCGGCGAGTCCATGAGTAAGTAACTAACTGCTACCGGAGTGATTAAAGCGTTCAGATGAAGGTAGATCTGGCGATGGAGAATGAGAGGAGGTTGTAGGTTTTGTTAATGGAGGTTGGTCCGCCGGTTGTTTGTCGGAAGCGGTGTTTGGACGGCGGTTGTGGATGTTCTCCGTTGGACAGCGTCGGGTTTTAATAAATTTTGAAAAGAAAAGGAATGTTTTATGACCAAAATAAATACATTTTCATTTTAATTAAAAAATATATATTAAGAGTGAATTACGGATTTGATATATGGTTTGATGAAAATACAAGATTGATCCATAGACTTTGTTTATTACAAAATAACTTTTATGGTCTACATGTTATTTTCCAAGTGGTTCATGACTCAAAAGGGTGTCCTTGCCATTAACTTCAATTTAATGGGGGTATTTTAGACATTTTTCTATAAAAGTGTTATTTGGCATAAAAGAAGAAGAAATATGAATCTTTCTTTTCATTTGAAGTCTAGAATGATTTAATAAAATCTTTGAATCAACTTTAAAACTGTAGTATGAATATACAACTTTGAATTTATAAGAAGCTTACAAATTTGCTTTTTAGTTCATGTGGAATGTGTTGTTAAACTTGCCTCGTTTAAAATCCAGATGTATACATTGGGCCTTCCAATCATCCTATCCTTGTTTACTGACGATGTGGATTTGTCTAAAATGTTACAAATACCAGCTTTAGAAACTCATCGTGCTAGATGAGGCTTGTCCATCATCCTTATGATAAAAGATTGGCTTTTATACCGTTTGTAATTCCCAAAGCAACAAGCTGACTTATTAACCTACAAATCAACTTTAAAATCATTATGGGAGTTATTGAGTAAACTATAATTTTGGGTCACATGGTTACATAAATCTTCGAAAGTGATCTCTAAACTTCAATAACTATAACTTTTGTCCCTATTGTTTTGATTTTGCTTTGGAAATGGTCCCTAATCACTGACTCCGTTAAATATCTTCGTTAAATAAGGGATATTTACGTCTTTTTATCACTTTTTTTGTCTTTATTCTCTAATCTACTTCAGTCCTACCTTAAGGCATGCCTTGACTCCAAGAGCTAACTCGATGGGAAGGACCAAATTTGTAGTTTACCTGATTTCTTTACTTAAAGAACCAAAACATAAAAGGAAAAAAAAGACATAAATGTCTCTTACTTAACGGAGACATTTAACGGAGTTAGTGAGTAAAGATCATTTTCAAAGCAAAATATAAATAGCGAGGATAATAATTGTAGTTATTGAAGTTTATGAGCCACTTCCAAATATTCATGTAAACCACATGGATGAAAATTGTAGTTTACTCTTATTTATTAGAAGCACACAACTCTAAACTGATAAGGAGCTCATAACATCTTTTTATCTATGTTCAACGGGTTGCTACAAATTTTCCCACTTAAAATTTGTGTATCCTAGTTAAACATCTCCTTATTATTGACGGTATGGAATTCACCTAGAATGTTACAGATACCCCTTAATGACTCATCAAACTCGATGAAGTTTGCCCCTACAATCTCGATGGTACATGGACCTGTGTTTCTAATGCCAATTTTAACGTTTTCAAAACCTAAAACATCACGTTAGTCCAACAACCTACGAATCAACAATCATATTATAAATTATTATTAATTCATAACTTTGTACTTATAAGAAGCTCATAAATTAATTTATATTAATTAATGTAGGACGAATTATTATAAGTGACGAGATACAGACCAGCATTGTAGGTGATTTTATGCATGAAAACGAAAGAAAGATTAGGGACAATTTGTATATAAAATGACAAACATGAAGGATGGAGTTCAAAACTTTACACAAATATTGTTATATTAAATAAATATAATATAATAATTGACCATTCCTACGTTTAAAGAAACTCTCCTCAATCATAACCAACCTAGAAAAGGAAGAAAATGTGTATTGCGATAATGGATGACATCATACTACTTTGACATACATGCCCCAATATTATACCATTTGCTACGAGTTCTTTCATTGTTGGGTGTTAAACAATTAAATAAACATAAAGAAATTATAGCACCGATTTTAAGTTAATTGAACCTAAAGTAAGCTTGATGTTTGGTTTTGTTTAAATCTAAAATAACGATAGTTAAGGGTCCGTTTGATTTGTTGAAATGAATTGAATTTTAAATCCTTCTAAATCCATTCCATTCTTGCAAACCAAATGCATCCTAAGAATTTTTTAGAGCTAAAAGAAATTAAGATTAATACAGATATACCTACACACATTTGGTTCCGATGAGAAGCTAAGGTTAACATGAGAAGCGTCGGATGTGATTATCAACCGTTAGATGCACAATAGGATGAGATGTATCAAGTTAGGATGCAGGTGATCAATTTTTTTTTAAAACACAAATCATTGGAGGGCATGAGATTAAAAGAGGCCAAGAGTTCAGATCAACTTTTTACACTTCACAATGTTAACTTTAACTTCTCACATGATTTTTTTACCTATATATGTGTGTGCATAATCATTTAATAACTTCAATCTTTTGAGATCCATGAAATTCATCCTAATTCAGTAGTTTATGATAATTAATCTATATATATAATAAATAAGTAACTAGCATTATACGTGTCGTCTGCTGGTGAGTCGATTTCTGTATTTTTCATGTCTAAATATGTATCTGGACGCAATTTATATTATCAGTTCAAGTAGGTTTATCTGATTGACATGTGTCATCTTATTTGATCTCCTACTTTGTACTTAGTAGCCATATAGTTAATTGTTTATTTTACTTTTAACTCCCTAGCTTTTCATTTTTTAATTTACACTCTTATCATATAACATAAATTTAATAATTGTATATTATGAACTAAAATGCATTAAAATTACATTTCTTTTTTACAATTTATACTATTATAATGGTCTCATCAATAACTTCAAATGAGCCTAATATTAAATATTTTTTTTATTAAAATTACATTTCTCTTTTGGACAAACACTACCCCCAGCCATTACCAATTGAGCTACACGCCATTAGCACACATGAACAATTAAATATACACGTAAAATGACCACATTGTGAATGCAATGTAAATAACCTTAAAAGAAGTTACTAGGATGTTTACATGTGTTCACAAAGTGGTAGATTTAGTTTTATCAATTTAGTTGATGTTCACAATATGTTCACAAGTTATATTTGATCTTGTACATTTCGAGTGTTAAAAACTATAATAATATTTCTAAGAAGATAAGATCTAAAAAGGGAATGAAGGGGTGGGAAGAATGGTTAACGATCCTAATATTGCGTAAAGACAACTCTATACTATAAAAGACCGAAGGCAGTGATCGTGCCTTTGTTCGAACGCTGGTGTGATCATCGAATTTCTTTCTTTTTCTTTTTTGATAGGGACGATCGGTCCGGCATGGTCAAGATGTTGTGCAACAACGAGATATCAAAAGGTAGACTCGGGGTTTCTCGCATCGGCTGGTTGCAGACTCGGGTAGCTCACCCCTCGTAAGCTTTCAGGTTCTTACACTGGCCACGGTTTTGTTTCGGCGCTTGTAATCTGATTGTCCTTTATTTCGCTTTGGCTGCTGTTTTTAGTCGACTGAATTTTGATGTTGGTATTTCAGTTCTTTGTGGTGGGTAATAAAATCAATATTTTACCGTTTCAAAAGAAAGTACTTCTAAGAAGATGTTTACAATTTATTCAACTTGTGTGCATATTCAGTTATTTGGTGTAGGTATATTCTATGGCTATGGAAAAAATATAGAAAAAAGATTAGAGAGAAAATATGAGATAAAAATGAGTGAGAAAGAATTTTTAGTTCCTGATATTTTTATATTTTGCAACTAATGTTCTATGGTTAAAACTATGTTATGCAAATTTTACAAATTAGAAAGTTCTCAAAACTTTTTATTTGTGTTTGTATTCTTTGATATCACATATTCTACTTTCATATATAACCATCATGGTAGTTTTATTCATGTACATTTTATATTTGTCTGTTTTGATGTTATCTTAAAATTTAATTAGGTGGGTG
>LUCG01183910.1:0-13447 GCA_001633085.1 Carthamus tinctorius | reverse complement strand
AATATATAGAAAATATTCTCTCAATCACTTCCTTTTGATGATGGCACATAATCCTACAACAAAAAGCTGATTTATCATTAATTCATTGGTTGGATATATAGGGATGAGATAGAGGAATTTGGTACAAGAGATTCCGTGTTGGTTGAGATTGCGATTGGGATTTATAATGTCAACCAAGGAACCACTAAGAATGTGCCACTTGTATATATTCATGATAAATTATGTTGCATAAAACTTTAAAACATTTAAAACGAATGTCCACACATATTGTGTTCTTGGATTTGCAATATTGAAAATGTAGTTCTCAAAATAGATATTTTTGTGAATAATTTGAAGTTGCTATTAATTCCATATATCATTAATAATGTCTACACATTTTAAGATATAATATGCCTTTTATTAATAATACTATTAAAATGATTTTTGTTATGACTTATCGTTGTCATGTAACTATCATGTTGGTTAGGCTTCACATATGTGACACCCCCTCACTTTCAACAAAAAAATGGCATTTTTGGCCGGATTCGAAAGACTATATTAGACCATATAAATAAGCCACCTATGATATCCTTTTATCATGCTATCGATTTTTCCAGACCATATTTATTTAATCAGATATATGAAATATATGTTAACAAACAGTGTTTTTTTTCCTAATAGAAGTTGCCATTTGATAAAAATCGGCCTGATTAGTTATTAATTATTTCTTTTTTTTACTCCCAATTTTGTAATAGACCAGGCCAAAAATCGGAATTTTTTCAAACCAAGCGGGTCCCGTACCAAGCTAGCCCATCAAACCAGATTCGCTCCTTATTTAGGCAGATTTTAGTTTTTTTTTCCTAACCGAGTTATCCCCACTTTGATCATATTAAACTTTGTTCAGGTCGATCATGTGCTGAAACAACTCCACTGCCAGTATGAAATGCGTCGCAAAATCCCAATTACCTCTATTATTCTTGGCGCGTTGACGGTTAGAAGTTTCTATCTTAGAAACCTAGGCGTCATAAATTAGGCGGGTCGGAAATTATATATCAAATGAGTAGTCGATAACAGACAAGATTATATATGGTTGGCTTTTGGTGAAATTAATTAGCAAGAACATTGAGTCTTCATCTACATGTATTGCTTTCATCCACTTGCATACACATGTTTTTATTTATGTGTTTAAACGTGAACGAAGGTATGTGAAATTATACGTGTATGGGACCGAAACTTTAACAAATTTATGTATATAAAAGTCCATATTTTTTGTAAATCACAAAAATAAAAAAATTCCATTTAAAAACTCAATAAAGCATTCTTAGGCCATGAGTTATACTTGCCAATTTACCCAAAGTTATCCAAAGTCACATCAGCTTTCCACTACTTATCCAGAATTACCTAAATCATGAGATGCTGGGTTCATAGGTAAAACCTTGGTCTTACTAGACACAACGTGTCATGGGGCCATAAGCATGACAGGTTCATGGAACTCTGTAGTTAAACGTGCTTAGGTGGGAGCAATATGCAGGGGCGGCCCTGGGCCTAGGCCAAGAGGGCGATGGCCCTGGGCATCATCAAGTCCAGCCCAAATACCCGTTAGTAGGTTCATTTTTAGACTTTTTGGGCTAGTTTTTTTACCGTTATGCATGATTCACTGCCCCATTCATCTACCCAAACACAATTATATTTTCTCGGCATGCTTTCTTTCCTGATACAGAAGTTTGCCTTCGATTAATCGCCTAATCGGTCATACGAAACGGTTTTAGGTTATTGCGAAAATCCAAACGATTGAAGGAAATCGTCAAATCCATCATACAGAACGTCAACGCTTGAACGCTTGAACGATTTTGACTCACCTGCCTACCTTCGATTTTGATTTTCGACCCACCCACCTCACCTGCTATCGAACAACTAAACTACGGGTTGTATGCTTTTTCTATTAATTATGATCCGACGTAGGGGTTTTGTGGTTTATGTCCCCCATCATTTTTTGGTTTTTCGTTTGCATAATAAAATGGCATCTTTTTGGCCTTTCGTCATGGGCATTCGAAACCTCAGGACCGTCCTTGGCAGTATGGTACTAGGATGGATGACCCCCTTGGAAGTCCTCGTAAGGTTGCCAGAAACAAAGCCGTGAGCCAATGGGGTAAAAAGGACGATATTGTGTCGTGGTATGCGGGATGTTATAGTTGGTCAGAAGCATAGTCAGTTGGATTTCATGACTTTATTTTCTTTGAGTTTATGAACTTATCAAAAACTATAACCAGTATCAGAAATAAAGACAACAGCCAACAACATCCAAATGACCTTAAACAAAAAAAAAAATCACAAACATATCATACAAGGCTTCATCACTTGCTTCATTATGTAAACCACAAGAAATCTTTGTTGATACCAAATAAGATCAAGAACTCATTTCATAGTGGCATTTTGGTGCACTTTTACTTGATAATCTCCCCTTTCATAGCAAGAGAAAGAGCAGCAAGGCTTCCTTCTTTCTCCACAATGACTCCAGGCATAGCCACCGATCGGCTTCCGATAAACCCCGATTCGTCGATCCTGATCTTCCCGAACTTCACTTTCCCGCCTTCGCCTTCGTAAATGTGCCCGAACAACAAAGCTTCTCGTCCTACCGACCCATACCTTCCAATGCTTACCATCTCGGGGTTCAGCACAGCGCCCATGCCGTCCACATAAGCTCCCTGGTCCCAAACAATGTCTGAACCCATTAAGCCCATCCATAACGCGAACACGAACGAACCACCGCTCATTTCCATGAAGTATTCCCCAACCAATGTCCTGATAGCCTGCCATACAGTGTCCATATAGATGCCAACACTCCATATCATTGCGGTTTCGCCTTCTTTCTTCTTTCCCACGAGTACCCATTTCGCTAGAGCACAAACTAGTCCCGTTAGAACTCCGGATCCGAACCAAAAAAGAGGTAGCAGCCAGTGTAACTGGATGCTATTTTGCTCTTTTAAGTAAATAGTTGCATTAAGAGGAGTGAAAAGAGTCATCCCAATTAGAAAGTAAGGTGCAACTATTTGCAAAAGGGGCTGAATAGACATCATCCATAAGTTTTGGTGCCACGGTCTCGCGAGCGTCACTTGTTGAACGTCTTTTTTTCGCATTGACATCGCCATCGGGCAACCGGTGAGATCGACCTTTACGTCAGAGCGATCCAAGAAGTCCATCCATGCCTCGGGCAACGGCTTGTTATTGCGTAAATGTTGGCATATGGAGTAGACAACGGACCTACCGTGATCCATGGATGCACTTTGGGAGCACGATGTGGCCCGGATAACGTCCACTTCATGGCATCTTAGAAACGGATTGAACTCCAAAGCGGAAGAATCTTCTTTGGTGAGTACTTGATCGATGGTTATCTCGCCCACTTCGACATAAGGATGTTCTTTTTCGTCCCATGGCTTGGTACAATCAAGCGCAACCTCACGTACAACTTCATCGTTTGGTACCGGACGAAATTGTAGTTGAAGGACGTAACGGACTTTTTCAGGAGAACTCACACGACGTTGGAAGTCGTCGTCGAGGAAAAGAAGCGGTCGTGTGTCGTTCTCGTCTCTTGGGATTGCACCGGTTTCGGGAGGGAGGATACCCGTAGGCTCCACCTTCCCAGAATCCTCGTTGATCGTTTTGTCGAACGGCCTTAACTTGAACTTCACATACATTTCTTTCCCGTCTTCGAATCTAAACAGCCTGCAAATATTCGAATAGTAATGCAGCTCGGCGTACGAATCCGCTTTCCTTAACGAATCCCACATCGCGTCCTTAACGTGTGGAGCATTTTTCACATGCTCTTCGCGTGCTTCGGCACCACAAATCAACCATGTTGCAAAGTCACCGATTGTACGAGCGTGAAATGCTTTGCCCGTCTTCAATGTCAAGTCGAGGAGCGCGGTACTGCTATCGTCGCCCTCGTTCGAAAGTATTCGTATCGCCGCTCCACGTGGATCGATCCTGGCATCATCGTCTGAGCTTAAGCAATTACTATGGCGGACAATGATGCGATAGGACTTCCCGGATGAGAAAATCCTGTGCTCGGGAAACCGAGGTATGTTTTCGTACAGCTTTAGAGTCCCCTTCCCGGCTGCACCGATCCGGTGGAAGTATCTTGCTTTTACTTTCAGGGTCGCGGCCGAAAAGTTCGCAGCAAGATTTCCGAGCACCTTTCTGTACTTTACATCCATTTCTTCTATCCTTTCGTCCAAAGCGTGGGTGTTGCTTTTAACCATGATGGGCGTCTGCGATCCAACAAAGACTCCGCCCGTTCGAAGGACTGAATTTATAGGAGCAACCGAGAGGGCGCCAAGAATGACATTCGCTTCGATCGTAGATCCAGGTAAGATAACGCCCTGACTCCCGATAACCGAATTTTCTTCAACGGTCACATGTCCGTAGACATACCCTTTTGAGTTATAAAAACCTGGGACGATTCGACTGAAATCGCCTAGATGGACACCGTCACCGATCGAGACCAATTCCGGATCCGAAATGGAGTTGATGGCTCTTATGGAGCAATGGCGGCCGATCTTTGCTCCCAAAAGACGAAGATACACACAGAAAGCTTCCGTGCCGGAAAGAAACTTTGCGAATTTCAGATGGCAGGAAGCGGTTAGCCGATGGCAAAACCACGCCACGAGGTGGTTTCTGCGTTTCGCCTTCGAAAGGATCCGGACCAAGATGGAGGTCAGGAGGGTGAGGATCATGCCATGAGCTAGGTATGCCATTGCAATGTTGATGGAAAAGGTTAATGGGGTTGTGGGAAGATCTTTAAAGATGATGATGTATGCCATAACATTGAAAGGAAGCCAGTGAACAGATGCACATAAGCAAAGAAAGCTGAAGTGATGCAAGGATTGAGGCTTCTGTAATACCCAAAGGTAGATTGTGTAACCAATGGCTGCAGATAAACAACTGAGGAAACCAACCATGTAGATGCCTATAAAATGGTAAAAGGGCTCATGTTTCTTTTGACATCCACTCCTGATCCCATGTAAAACAGTACCCTGCATTCAAGATTCAGGAATAGAAGTTACTGTTAGTTTCTGTAACTGTAACATCTTAGGCAAATCTCGTATCGCCGTGGACAAGAGAGATGCCAGGTTCACAAGTATAACCTTGGTCTTGCTAGACACAACGCGTTTTGCGGCCACAAGTATGGCAGGTTCATGGAACTCTGCAGCTAAGCATGCATTCAAGATTCAGAAATAGAAGTTACCGTTATAGAAACTAACAGTAACTTCTATTTCTGAATCTTGAATGCAGGGTGCCATATCGTCGTGGACAAGAGAGATGCTGAGTTCATAAGTAAAACCTTGGCCTTACTAGACACAACGCGTTTTGGGGCCACAAGCATGGCAGGTTCATGGAACTCTATGATTAAGCATGCTTGGGTGGGAGCAATACCAAAATGCGTGACCTCCTGGGAAGTCATCGTTAGGTCGCCAGAAACTAAGCCATGAGCCAATGGGGCAAAACAGACAATATTGTGTCGTGGTAAAGAAAATTCAAGATTCAAGCGAGGTAGTATTACATACCTGTTTGTCTTTAGGAATCTTCGACGTCTTAAATTCGTGTAGACCATCTTTGCAAGTTTGCAAGGCCGAAAGCTCGGCTCCATCCGCCAATGTACCTCCTTTCTGAACGACCGCATACGGACCAACACACGAGTTTTCTCCGATTCGGATGGCCTGCAAACTCAAGACACCATTTTTCACCTCATGGCTTTGAACAAGTGATCCTTCTGCAATCACCGCTCCATCTCCGATAGTGACCAGATACGGGTCCGTGATATCAATGGTATCAAGCAGCACCGAAGACCCGATCTTTGCTCCAAACATCTGAAACCAATAGCTCGCGAAAACCGTACCTTTTAAATGGACCGCCATAACTCTAGACGAAACTTCTTGAACTTTGTAGAGCGCCCGCCATTTCACGAATTCGGTCGACCAGATGGATACATGAGGGCTTAATCCATAGTTAGGCTGCAGAAATGAGTTCCCAAATAGAGCAACTATCATACAGGTGGAACCAATGCAAAACATCCAAGCCAGAGGAGCACAGGCTAAGGATATGAAGTAACCGAACCACGGGGTCCTATCCATCAGTCTACTGATCTCGGAGATTAGAAAGGTGAAAGTAGAAACCGAAACAAACAATGGGATCATCATCAGAAAGGAGATGTATAGAAGAGCAACGAGATGAAACGTCCAAATACCAAGCCTGCGCGACGAAGAAACTCCAACCGAGAATTTCACAGAACTTGGCTTGTTATCAGGTAAAGGACTCGGTAAGTGAGGGCAAGACTTTCTTAAGAGATCTTCGGCGAAATCAGCCAGATCGTCAATGCAGGTTGCAGTGAATATGTCGATTGCTCCAACCGGAATCCCGAGGAAAGCAGAAAGCTTTTGAGCTGCTCGAACCACCCCGATTGAATCAATCCCGTAGCTTATCAAGCTCTCCGTGATCGAGATGCTTGCAGTAGGAATTCCGGTTTGATCCGATAACAGTTTCTTCAGAAACTGAATGATTTCTCCCTTAGAAATGTCCGAAATAGAATCTTTCGCTTTCGAATTCGTAGATTCAACGAAAGAGGACTTCTTGATTTTCTTCCCATGTTGTAGCTGGATTACCTGCAGCTTGCCATCAGTGAACTGTTTCAGACATTCAAACCTCTTAATCTTTCCTGATGTTGTCTTACAAATGCTTCTTTCTTTAATAAGCACAACCGAAGCAATCGTTATGCCATGCTCTTCAGCCACGAGCGTCTGAATGCGCTCCACGGCCTCTTCTAAAGACGACTTATTCCCTCGAACCTCCGCAATTACAACCAATCCAACTTGGTCTGAATTTTCCGGAATCGTTATCCCTTTAGCCAATAAGACCTGTTCTGGAACACCTATCACGGCACAGCACCCCGGTCGTATGAACTCAGATGAGGACTCAACCGTCTTTTCGATATCCGACGAGTATATGTTCCTTCCACCAACAATGATCAGATCTTTTATCCTCCCCGTGATGAATAACTTCCCGTCGATAATCCGTCCCAAATCTCCACTTCGAAGATACATCTTTCCGGCATTTCCTTGAAGCTCATTTCGGAAAGTCTTCTCGCTAAGCTCTTCCATCGCCCAATATCCAACGCCCGCACTCGGACTACTAATCCAAACCTCCCCTTCTTTTCCATGTTCGAAATGTTCTACACCCGTTTCAGGATCAACGATCCTGATATCGATATCGAAATCGATATCAGGATCGTTTGGGCTCACATACCCACAACATATTCTTCCTTCCCAATCTTGATATATCGGTTTTCCATCCCCATAAGCGCAGCTCACGTAAACCGAGTTCTCAGCCATGCCATAGCCCGGAGCCATCACCTCTTGCGAAAGCCCAAACGGCCGAGTTAACTCGATAAACCTTTTCAAAGTCTTCGATCTCACCGGTTCAGCCGCCACCATGAGGAAAACCATGGAGGAAAGATCCAGTGCTTTCGTAATCTTCTCCTTCTTCGATACCAATCTTCGCGTCAAGAGCTCAAAAGCAAAGTTCGGGCCGGCACTGTGAGTAGCGCGAAACCGACTCATCGTTTGCAGCCACAATAACGGGTTCTTGATGAACGTTATCGGAGAAAAGAGTACAGCCGTTCCACCGCTAACCAACGACGTAAGAAACCCACCGATGAGTCCCATATCGTGGTATTGCGGTAGCCAGCTTACGAGAATCGTCTTTGATGTGCTCTTGTATACCTTACGCATTAGCTTCACGTTATGCGTAAGTCCACCGTGACTGATCATAACTCCCTTAGCGTCACCGGTCGAGCCAGAAGTGAATTGAAGAAAGCACAAATCCTTTGGCAAAACGCGAGACTCTTTAACCAACATCTTCACATCATCGTAGCCGATACCTCCACCTTTCGAGTTCTTGATCCAAGAATCCGTATGCAACCACGGAAGATCTGGCCAACAACCCGAGCTAACGTTTTTCCTTTTCGCGGCTAACATAATCTTGTTCTTTGCGGAATTCGCCTTCACGTACAAATGGTAGCCAAAAGTCGACAATATCGCCACCGCTTTTGTTCTCTTTGCGATGTTTTCGATATGGAGAAGTGATTGCCCTCCGGTTTGCGACGGATCGGGCGGAATGGCGGGCACCGGTATGATTCTAGCTCGTAAACACCCGAAGAACGCATCGACAAATTCAAGGCCGGGTACGTAAACCAACAAAACTCGATCTCCGGATTTGATATTTGGCTTATTGTTTGTCAAGAGCTTATGAGCAATGTAGGAAGCGTTAGCATCTAACTCTTTATACGTCCGTCGGCTTATCGTCTCTCCTTTATCGTTAATCCAGGTATAAAGCGTCTTATTCGCGATGCATTCGTGAGTCCCCCAATGCCTCAGATAACCGTCGATAGATGCGATATCTGGAAACTCGACACCAGGTGCTTCTTCTAGCTGTTTAGGAATCCATGGATGATTGTCTGATTTCATAGTGATCAGTCTCTGCATACCATTAAGCATAGGTTCGATATCAGCCAACGGTTTAGTTTCTACGACTTCGTTTGATGCCTAATGTCTGTGTGTGTGTGCGCGCGCATACACGAAAGTTCAAACGAAAACTCAAATCTAACTGTGAATGTGAGGACATCTGACAACACGCCACGTGGCATATTCAGTCCAAATGATACATGATTATTCAGACTGAATATTATGCATCATTCATGGTGAATAATACGCTCACCATGAATGATGCATAATATTCAGTCCGAATAATCTTGTACTATTTAGACCAAATAGGAGCTGAATAGGACGCATGTCATGCTCTTGGTTGTAGTCACGTTTGCAATTAGATTTGAGTTTTCATTTGAACCTGCCCGTGTATGCATATTGAACTTTTTCGTACCTTAACGTATGGAAAACTGGGTTCTGGATTATCGTTTGCGAAATGCTTTGCAACGAGAGAAAGAGCGTAGGATGAATTCCTTTCCGTTAGTTCAAATGCCATTAGCCCTCCAACATAGAATGTATTCTTCTGACCTTGAAGTTGTTCTTCCAACTTCTCATAAAACCCATCTTTCATTTCTGCATTAGATTCGGTATTGTTTAGTTGAGAACGTTTCTAGGAAGCGTAAAATGAAACCCGAGATAACTGCACTACAACAAAATTGGTTTATAGAACGCCTAAAATGTCTAAACAGTAAACATCCTATTGTCCTAATACATTAATACTTTATAGGACTTAAAGTTCGTATGACTGAACCAAAAAGGTGTCATATCTAAAATGTTAGAATAGGTTTATAAGACGTTTTTAAGCGTCCTAACAAGTTTTTTAAAATAAAGTGTCGTATAAAATAACTAATACGACACTTTATTTTATACGACATTATGTGAAAAAGTGTTTTTGTCCCATAAAAAGATGTGTTTATAGGACATTTCTCAAAATGTTCTTTAGAGTAGCGAATATGACACCTTTCACTTTTCTTTAAAAGGTGTCCTAAAAAGTTTGTTTAAACGCCCAAAAGCGTAACGTAAATTTTATTGTAACGCTTTTAGACATGACAGTTTATATATAGTTTTCTCTATAAACTTGTGTCGTGTATAATATTTTATTAGGACACTTAGACATTCTAGGCGACCTATAAAGCCAATCTCGTTGTAGTGTTGGTTTCAGTTTAATCAGCGTACCTTGACTTCTAACATGCGGGAAGTACTTGAAACGTCGTTGTAAAATTACGTTCTCAACCTTGCCTCCTATCCTCGTGGCTGCATCGACTGCAAGCCGAATGACTTGTTCGCCCGCGATATCTGCTGAATTACCGTACGACCAAAACAGGAAAACGTTTGTGTCCGAGTAGAATCTTTGCATCGCGACGGGATTTCCTATCGTTTTTGGATCATCCATGAACTCGTGAAAGTAGTAAAACCCAACCGGGATATGATCCAATCCGTCTATCTTCAATGCGGTAGTATAGTAATCGATAATCTCGACTTTACTAAACAATTCCTTCTCAAGATCACTTAGATCCATAACCTCATTTACATTTTCTTCTGCAACAAACAACAAATAGTTAGAATTGGTGGGAAGAAATGATTTTTATGGAGATCTAGTTTTCATTTACTAACACTGTAACAAAGTTGACTTTATAGAACGCCTAAAATAAATAAGTGTTTTAATAGGAGGGTTTTATAGGAGCAAACCAAAAAACATCTTATCTAAAAGCGTTACAAAAAGATTATAGAATACTTTTGGGCATTGTAACAAGTTTTTTAGAACGTTTTTTTTTTCAAATAAAACGTCCTATTAGCTATTTCATAGGATATTATTTAAAAAGTGTCTTATAAACACAAGTCTCCTGTAAAAAGATAGGTTTATAGGACACTTTTCAAAACGTTCTATAAAATTAGCTAATACGACACTTTATTTTAAAATTGTCCTAAAAAAACTTATTACGACACTCAAAAGCGTCATATAAACTTATTATAACACTTTTAGAGAGGACTTTTTTTTTTACAGATGCTTATTTATTTTAGGCGTGCTATAAACTTATTTTTGTTGTAATGTAACAAACCTGTCTTCTTTAACGGCGATTGGTAGGTCTTTCCGCCGCCTAAAGGAAACGAACCCGAGATAATGAGCTTCTCGAACTCCATATCTTTCCGTTCACCATCGACGATCTGGGTTTCGACGGTAATGCCGTTAGGGTTCCGTTTGACCGCCAATACCCGCGTATTGCAGTGAACTTGTGCCGGAATCCGTTTACTTATCTTGTCCCAAACGCTCGTGTACCCGCCTCTAAATCGCCTAATCTTTCCCGCCATTGAAGTCCTCGTGAACTCGTGAACGTAAGCGTACGGCATATCCTCGACGTACCCGTAACCCGAAGCCGTGAACCCGTACGCAACCGATCTCGGAACCGATTTCAGTCCGTTCGCTTCAAGAAACGAAGGCGTAGGTCCCGAAGCGATATCGCTAACGGCATGCACCCCGATTCTACCGGTGGCCTTCGCCTCATCCTGGAGTTTCAACGTTAGAGTTATGATCGAGACGTAATCGTCCACGACTTTTGTGTCGTCGAACTTCCCGGTAGCGGTGTCGATGGTGGCGAACTTATGAGCGTCTAACTCCTCCGTTTCGGCACCGATTTCGTTCGCGAGATGAAAGATGGTTGGAGCGCTATTTGCAGCTAGAACTTGACCTCCCAAATCATATATCCTCCCTGCCAAAATGTATCAAAAATCATAAACTTTTTAGCATGAGTTCTAGAACGATTTCTACAACGAATCTAGCGAACGAAGAAATTCTAGAAATATCAACAAAATTAAGTTTATAGGACGCCTAAAATAAATAAGCGTCGTAACAGAGTATTATTATTAATATAATTATTTTGGAAGGGTGCCTTGGACCATTCCCAAAGTAATCCAGCAAACTTTTCAGAATACATTAGCCCTTGATAACTCAGTGATAATTACAAAAAGTTTATAGACTGTTTTTGGACGTCATAACAAGTTTTTTAGAACGTTTTTCAAATAAAGCGTCATGTTAACTATTTTACAAGATACTATTTGAAAAAGTGTCCAATAAATATAAGTATCCTCTAAAAAGATAGATTTATAGGAAAATTAGCTAATACGACAAATTATTTTGAAAATGTTCTAAAAAAACTTGTTAAGCGGTTTATAAACTTACGGTAACATTTTCAAATCGGATGTTTTTTTGTTTGGTCCTATAAAATACTCTATTAAGACACTTAGGGGCCGTTTACTGAACACTTACCCGGGTAAGCACTTACCAAATCATATTACCTACCGGAAGCATATGACAAATTGACAATGATCAAGAATCTTACCCCAGTAAGAGCGAAGACAAGGATGAGAGTCTTACCCGGTAAGTGAGGGTTGTTGTCTCTTACCACGATTAGCACTTACCGGGTAAATTGTCGCATATGCTACTGTTTTTTGGACTAAAACCTTACCGGGTCAGTATGTGATAGTGTTGAATTTTGTTGGTAAGTACTTACTCGGGTAAGTGTTTGGTAAACGGGGCCTTATTTATTTTAGACGTCCTATAAATTAACTTTATCTGGTTGTAGTATACCATTTTAGCGAACAAAGAAATTTCTAGAAACTTCTAGAAATGGGAAATCAGATCAACATACCTTGAATATCTACTGATTCACACATGCCTCCTACAGAATGATGCTTTTCTAGAAGTGTGACATTGGTGTAACCAAGTTTGCATAAAGCATAGGCAGCTGATAAGCCACTGGGACCTGCCCCAATAATCCCAATTCTTGTGTCTGTTTGAAAGCTAGGATGCAGCTTTGAGAACTCATCTTCTATTGGTGATCCCCTCTCCATGCTTCCTTAAATTAGCTGGTAAAATGTAAGATCTTTTTTGTTGTATCTGAAAATGCAAACATAATTTATTTGATATATATATAGTTAGAAATATTAGATGTTTCGTAGGCCCAACTGGGGCTAGCCTGGTTGGTAGAGGGTTTCCTGTTGGAGTAGAAGTCCCGGGTTCGAACCTGGACACAGGCGATTCTACCCGAGGTGTATACTAACAAACTGATTAAGCTATTTTTTAACGGCATGTTGGTGCAACGGGGTATCATCGTGCCACCGTGGCACCAAGTCACGACGACCCGAGTTCGAAACCTCTCCAAGGAGGATAACCACCCCCAGCCTAGCCATCCCAGTTTCCATTTAAAGGGCTTCAAGGCGTCAGCTGGGATTCGAACCCGGCACCCGTTCAGGTAAAATCCCCCACAATGGACTCCGGTAGGAGTCGAACTCCTGACCTTCACCGTATGGGAACTATAACCCATGCATCAGACCAACTGAGCTGGCCATCATTTGCAACAAACTAATTAAGCTGCAGTTCAAAAACAAAGTAGATTTTTCATAGGATTTTTGCGTTCTTGATATTTGCTTATGTAGTTTTGAGTTTCGAAATATTTGAAGATGCCCGTTTGTTTCCATTTTGTTCGTTTATGTGACGGACAAAATGGAATAAAATGGAGTAACAACAAAATCAACACCCTTGATCACCAGCTGAGATGGAGAGAGTGATGGTGAACCAATTGGCGGAACCAGCCACACCGCGATGGTGTGTGTCAACCAGCTGGTCGAACCAGCGCCTACGTGGCTGGAACCAGCTGGTTACAGGAATTACCATTTTGCAAGTCTCTTCCGGATCCAGTGAATAAAGTGGGAATCCAACAAATAGTTTGATAAAGAAAAAACAATTATTAATAAAAATAATGTAATAAGTTAGACGTACCTCACTTCAGAGACGAGAAGAATCTGAACCCGTCATGTTGGTGGAATATAATGCAATGATACATACAGAATCGCCATATTTATAGAACAAGTGTAAAGGCCTTTACAGAATATAGAATTATATATATATATATATATATATATAGGAAAGTTCA
>LUCG01183792.1:0-10974 GCA_001633085.1 Carthamus tinctorius | reverse complement strand
GTAGCACCATTTGACTATTAGAAATATGTATATAGAAATTTTTTATAAAGTAAATATTGTTTAGTGGTTGGACCATTGCTTTTCAAATCAATGGACAATGGTCTTGAGTTCGAATCTTCTTAATTACAACCTTTTTAGAAATACAATAAATATGATATTAAACATGGTTGTTAAGATCTAGATCCTGATCGTAGGATCCCACCATCGTAAGATCGGATCTAGATCCGATCCTACCTTTATATAATATAATGAATTTTTTTGATTTTCATAAATCACCCTCCATCTTTGACATTTTTTTATTATAACATTTAAACTTACCGATTTCTATTGAAAAACAAAACTCATAAAATAACCTAAAGCTCGACGCCTATCGGATAGAACTTAGAAAAAAGCTAAAATCGCTACCATTTTGACTATGTTATTTTGAATATTGTTAGGACTATGTTATGTTGAAATATGGATGTATGTTATTTTGAAATTTGGATGTATGCAATAGTGTATTGTTGGATTTATGTTATTTCGAAATTTGAAGTAGGGTCTTATAAAAATTTATACTGACTTGTAGTAGGATCTTACGATCCCGATCCCGATCTTGCGATCTGATCTTGCGAAGACGAAAACGATCATAGGTAGGATCCCGATCTTGATAACCTTGATATTAAAAGCTAAAAACTAGGAAAACGACTCTAACAAAATTTGAACTCTGGACCTCCTTTTCAAATCTTCTTAATTACAACGTTTTTAGAAATACAATAAATATGATCTCAAACAAAATTTGAACCCTAGACCTCATTTTTAAAAGGCAAGGAGCTAACCAACTCTACCAAAAGAAATTTGTGTCTTTATCGCAGTTTCAAAATATTTATGATGACACACAATAAATTAATACGGAGACACTTTTCATATCCTATATTTTTTTACACTGAGACGGTGGCACGTGCCACCGTTGGCACCAAGGTAGGTCCGCCCATGTTTGTCTTTACGTTTATGAACCTAGAGAACTTGCAAGAAAAAGAAAGATAAATGTGCACAAAGCATAGAGGAATCACAAACTTGAATCAGCAGAAATTACTGAACTCATGGCATCTTATAAGCATTTGCTCTCAAATCTATTGATTCATCATGAAACAGAACAACAATTGAAAGCAACAAACTAACTATTTCAGAGACTTGCAACTTGCAAGCATATTATAAAAACTAACTATTTTAGAGACTTGCAAGCATATCCCTGTTCTCGAGTTTTCTTTAAGGAAGGAAAGGAGAGGATTTCTAAAGAAACTAACAAAGGTGTGTATCTTGAGTTTTTTTAGAGGAAGGAAAGGAAAAGATTTGAAGAGATTTGTGTGTTCTCGAGTTTTTTAAATGAGGGAAAGGAAATGATTTGGAGGGATAACCCTCCCTTGTTGGAGAGACCAAGATACCGTGTACCGACTTAACCCTTCTCACCATTTGCAAGTTCCCTTTCCTCATCCGCAAATTTGTCGCTCTTCCCAAGTAACATATCGATCAAACTAACAAAAAAAAACATATGGGGACGTGCAACTTGCGCTTTGGGTTGCCTATAATCAACTTTTTGCTCAAATTACTAACAACAGAAACCCAAATCCATTTTAGCCCAAATAATTCAATGCCAATTTATCAATTTGATGATGCAAATTCTGACTTTTCGTCTTCCAGTGCTGTGGCGGATTGGTTATCGCTTGGAGGGTTCATAGCATCCTAACCGAGTTCGAGCCTTCTCGTGCGCATGCCTGGGGACATTTAAGTGGGGCCATGTTTAGCCCCCAAAATTGCCCGGGATTAATCGGGCTTTGGTCTGGACACCCTTAAAAAAAACTGACTTTTGTGGCCAAAACTAGTACCAAATTAGTAACTCTAAAAGGAGAAAATGGCTAAATTACTTTGCCCACAAGTAATAAATGTTAAATATGCTATTTTTATTGCCAAATTTGTAAAAAAAAAAATCATGTCAATTTCAAATTTCAAGTTACTAACATGACCTCAAAAGTCAAGATTAAGAGCAACACCAATTTTGGTGTGACATTTCCCTCTAAAGTGCAGGTAAAAAAGGGGATGGCTACCTCATATTTTTCTAAATCCAAAAATATAAATCTCCAAATGTGAATTTTTAAGGGTTGATGTCAAGATAAAGTCATAATATACTAATCATATATATATGCCTATAATACTACATCACCAAATGATATTACCAAGCATCTTCTTATTTATATAATCCCTCCTTTGCACAAAAAATATTATCAAGCAGTCAACAAAAACCATCTAAATTAATCGAAGATAAAGCCTACGTAAAAATGAACATGACATTACCTTATGACTATGAACATGGCATTGCCACATCAGCAATATGGTACATGTGGACAGCCTATGTAGATGATGAGGTGGCATGGAAACCTAGTATAATAGGTAAATTTAAATTAAAATGTTACCTAATGCTATAATGGGTAAAATTTTCAAAGTACAATGCTCTAATAAAAATTATCTGAAAGTACATTGCTATACAATGCTATAATAAGAAAAATAATGAAAGTAGGTTGCTATTTCATGCATTTTACCCAAAAGAAAACGATAAGGAGGAATGCTAAGCCCGAACCGTAAGAAAATATTCTAAGGGCCATTATGAGACGTGAAATAAGAAAGAAAATATCGTGATGAAGAAAGCTAAGCCTGAACCGAACCATTTCTATTGCTGTGAGTTTGAAACCCTTGCATGAAAAAGTTGTAAGTTATGTTTATTGAGTTGTAATTCATAGGTTTTTTTATGTTTTGTGCTAAAAAATGTTGTACTTTGTGCTCTAAAAATTGTTTTTAAGAGTTTTGGTTACGCCTATGTGAATTTTCTTGAATCCAATCGTCATATCGGATAGGATTATGGACACACACATAATATCATACAGATTTTTTCAGTTTCCATAATTTAATTTGATGCCACAGTATAACCCGACACCATCGAAATTGTTGGAAATCTTCCTATCGTGAAATATCGATTGCTTGTTGAACCCTGTGAATTGTGTGAAAGTAGGATACTCCAAATTCGGGAGTCAAAAAGTTTTATAAAACGTTCTTTACTTAAAGTATATTTCGACCCGACCAGGGCTTAACCAGCAGTCCGAAGTCTGTCCCTGTCCCGGTCTTGGGGCGGGATGGCCCATTTGGCAACCTCTAGAATTCAACATTAAGATTCATGTGTCCATATTTTGTCTTGAATGGACCAAAAAGCTCATTGTGCGATAGGCTGCTGATATCTTTAAAAGCTGATAACAATACATTGAAGTACATGATTTAAATAAAAACATAGAAAGCTACAAACAATTAACGGTGATCAGAACATAGAAGCAGCAAGTGAAGTTATTTCTGAAGCAACTTCATCATATTCGGTTTTCAGCTTCTTCTGATCTTCCTCCCCAAGTTCTCCCTTTGTTGGCTTCGGTAGAACCAGAATACAGCATGTCGGCCTCTTCGTGGCACCTGCATTCGCAAGATCCTGCACCAACAACAAACATTTTGTCATTGGATGAGAAGTGGAAGCACTAAGATAAGATGCACCGAGATGTATCAAATCAATTCCCATGTAAAGCACAATTCATGGGAGAGCATGAGATTAAAAAGAGATCAAGGGTACATCCAGCCAGACCCACTTCTCACTGTTCACTCAACTTCTGACACAATCCTTCGCCTTAATTTGACATGGGTAGTTTAGTAATTTACTGATCTTGTCACATTTCCCTAGTCTCATGTCACACCAAACTTAACTTCTCGCTACCTTGTGTAAAATACACGCAAAAACACAACAAGCTTACGACAATAAACCAAACCAAACAAACCCAGTAAATCTCACCCATAGGTAAGGTCTCCTAGGTAAGGTGTACAACAATATTTTTTTTTACTACAGTATGATGTGGATTTTAATCTTGGGTAATACTAGGTAAATACAATACATTAAATAGAAAAAAGTAAAGCTATTAGCATGAAAATACAGGATTTAACAACTATAAAAGATAACTAACTTACTTCTTTGGATGAAACATATACATATGGTATGTCTGCCTCTTCGCATAAGACTGGAACATGTGTTATCACATCAATCGGGTTTATGTTTCCAGCAATAACGCACACTCTGCATTCACCAAAACAAATCATCAGATTGGAAGAGAAATCATCTTTCACCCAAGGAACAGAATATATCTATTAACATTTGTGTTCATCAGCTAATACCCATCTCAATGGATGGTTTCTTTACAATAGTTTTAGTTCTCATAGACCCATGTGTTTGATATGGTTCACCACTAACAACCTGTATGGACTAGAACAATGTTTTAAAAACCGGTTTTCTAATTGAACCGGTGTGGTGACCGGTTTCAAGTATTTGTATGTATTTTTCATTTTCCTACATGTATATGGAGTCCATTTCATTTGTGAACCGTAACTTTCGTATGAACTTGTGAACCAAAGCCAAAACGACGATTTTATTGGCTAAATCAATGAAATTGATTCATGAAATTGTTTAATATGGTGAAATTATATTATATGATTCATTTTTTGTTGAAATTGTTTCATATTTCGGTGTTTTTACGTAAAATCAAAAGGTTTCATAAAAATATATGAAACAGTTTCGTAAGAATGAAAAAGTTATGTAAAAAATACCGAAATATGAAACAATTTCATCAAAAAATAATCATATAATATAATTTATCATATTAAACAATTTCATGAACCAATTTCATTGATTTAACAAATGAAATCGTTGTTTTGGCTTTGGTTCACAAGTTCACACGAATGTTATGGTTCACAAAAGAAATTCCCTCTATACATATATATATATATATATATAAAAGAAAAAATTTGATGTGCATAAGTTCAAACATTAGAAATAGTAAAATACACATAACAAGTTTTACATCAATCCAAAAACATTAAAAAAAAACACACATAACCATAAGTTTTAGGGGTCAACCGGCTTTTTACCGGTTCCGTTGGTGAACCGGTTTTTTGATAAAAAACCAGCTGGTTCACTCCGGGTCACAAATTGCCATTAAACCGGTCTCAATTGAACCCGTCTCTTCCCCGGTTCCCGGTCGACCCAGTTCTTTTAAAACATTGGACTAGAAAACTCAACTTGCAGTAAGAAAAATATCAGCCATTAAACAATCGCATCCATGCTATCACCTTGTTAACATGTAAACTGTTTACCAAAAAACTGATAATCTACACACTTATCATTAGAATCAAAAATTACATAAATAAAAACTAATCATTAATTCGATATCTGCAAACGATTGAAATGAAATTAGAAAAACAGTTGGATCTAGGAGGAACAAATAAATTACCCTTTATTACCGCGTCTGATGCTCTTAACAACCTCCTTGACTCCTCTCCTCACACATTTGTGTTCCGTAGCTAAACAAACACCATTAAAACATGAAGATTAAGTACGCTATGAATCGATTGATTTGTGTTAAAGAAGAAGAAGAAGAAAAGTGAAATTGATAGAATGTATGAACCTTTGCGAACGAGCTTAAGGGTACGTTTGGAGAGCTTTTTGCCAGCAAGGGGCTTAGCGATTGGAGCTAAAGCCAAAAGCTTCTTCTTCTCCTTCTCCTTATGTGCCGATTTCTCTGTTTCACTATCACTTCCTCCCATCTTTTTTTTGCTAGAAAGAAATAGGGGGCCAAAAAGCAGAAGAAATTAGGGTTTATTTCTACTGTTTTCTGATTTAGGGTTTAAGGAGGTAGTAAGTACTAGTAGAAGAAGGAGAAGAGGGGAAATAAGTGTGTGATTGCTTCACCTCTGATTAACTTGGGCCGCACCGGTTACATATGCCTGGCCCAAATCATTATTTTGTGCAATTTTGTTTATTATTATCAGAGTAAATTGATGTTTTTAACACTCTCGGTTCATTTTAGAAATATCTATGGATTTGGTACCTGTGATTTACATTTTATAATGCTTTGGGAGTTTCTAACTCCGTTAAAAAAAATTCTGTTAAGCGGGTAATTGCAAGGGTATTTTAGTCTTTTAGTAATTTCTTTATTTTGTATAGATTTTTTTTTTCTTTTGGTTGGATATTTAATATATTAATTTAATATATATTATATTTTTTTTTTCTTTGTACGCTTGCAGCAACATCCCACCAGCTACCTCCCTACAGGCCACCATAAGACCATAGCCTCCCACCGTAAGACATCCCCATCTTCATCATCTTCTCTATTCTCTAATGGAACCTCGACCACCGAGAAATCCTAAACCTAAATCATTCCTCACCGTGGAATATATTGCAAAGTATATCTTTACTAATATATTGCGAACTTTAATCAATCTTTATCTATTGGATCTTTTTAGATAACATAATGGACTATAACATATGAGAACATTTTGAGCCAAAAATATTATGAGAACATGCCTACAATAGAATGAGAAATCTATGGTTGTTGGGTTATTTAAAAAGATATTTTTATTGAGGTTGATAATAAAAAGAGTAAAATGTATCAAAAAAGAAAACAAAACTTTATGCTCCAATTTTATAAAATAATTGAGTAGTTACATATATTCTTTTTAGCATATCATTTCATTAACATAATTTCTTTATTTTTTCATTTTTAGAGAAGTGATATCAATTTGTAAGCTTTTTTCGATTATTTATACTCGATGCTCCCCTTAATTTTCTATCATAGCTCCGCCCTTGGTACCTAGAGGATTTGCATGGCCAAAAAGGTCGTTTAAAAAGTAAAATTTGGATTCCAATTTCATCAAATTCCATTATGTGAACCAAACGTTTATTTATTCTTAGTTTGGCCCAACTCGACTTTGTGTGCTTTCTTTTTGCTATTCTTTATAAATAACAAGCGACACACAGTGGAATTAGTTATTTAAAGAGCTAAACTAAATAATTTGGTAACGAAAGGAGTTTGCATGAGATATAGCAACAATACTAATTAAAGTACTTACATTTCAACTTCAAAAAGAAAAACAACAACATAAACATTAACCATTAAAGTTCTAATAAATAGCTTGAAAGCGGTCAGAGCAATAAGAATTAAAATCTCGGACTGCGATAATAAAGCACACGCGTTTTTGGCCTAAAGAGATACCTGCTACCATATGTTGAGCGATACACGTCGACCAAAAGAGGAAACTGAAGTTTCATGTACAAAAAGATTGGTACAATAGCGATTGCACTTATGATAACTGGTACCGAGATGAAGTTGTTACGGTATAACACGAAGAAGCTGATAGCAAAGGCAACCATCATGGTTATTATGGAGAGGAAAAGTGTTGTCAGACCTATCATTAATTTTTTTGGTAATGATATCAGGAAATCGTCTTGAGCGTAACGGGAAGTCAGGATTGATAAGAACATGAGGATGGAAGCGGAAGACAAGATTAAAGAGATGGCATCCAATATGACAAACGTTATGAAAGGTCCATCTCGAAGGAAGATAGGAAGGCCATTGTTTTGGTCATAACCACCTGGAATGGTAAAAGCTACCGAAAATACTACGGTGGTTATTAATGCAGCAACCACCATGCATTGGTTGGCTGTTCCTTTCATCCACTTCTCACCTTTGGATACCATTTCTTCGTGGTTCTTGATGAATAGTTCAAGCGGTGTACTACCATCATTGTTCTTCTCGTCTCTAGAAAAAGAAGGGGTTGTAGAGTTAACTTCCTACGATACACATATAAGCTCATTCAATATCACTGAAATGATATTTGCATGCATGGACCAAAACTCACAAAGAAAAAGAAAAGGAACACATAAAAGATTTATAAAAGATTAAGGAAAAAGACATCCATAACAACTTATAACCCTTGAAAGAAAGATGTACCTTGAACCATAATAATTCACGTTGCAATTGAAAAGCAGCTCCAGTCTCATCCTCATTGGGATTTCTCTTTGCTTTCATTCCCACTAAGTGTAACATATTATTGCCGTGCTTGTCTGTGATGCGAGCTACAAGATTATAGAATGAGCCCATCTCATATATTAAATTGTAAATACTTTCATAACGATGAGAGACTGCAATGTGAAAGATATTTTGTTGATTATCATTTGTCTTCAACAAAAGATCCGGATATCCACGTATAAGCTCAACTAAAAATTTAGTGTTGCCCATTTCTGCCGCAAGAAACAGTATTTGAAAAGGGTACGAGCCTCCAAGAATGTCATCAATTTCATCATTCGGCCTTTCCAAAACCCTTTTCCAAATTTCTCTAAGTAATTCGGTGGCTACACTTTCCTTTATGGCAGGTCGTACCATCAACCAAGTGACTGCAACAAATTAAAGTAACAAGTTATTAAATTTGAAACGATTAACCTTTTCGTAAGTAAGTGACAATTAAAATCATACTATTAAATTTTGAAACGTTCACTTGTGAATAATACTTTCTAGAGTAAACTCTAATTTTGGTACCCAAGGTTAAATGAAATCTTTGGAAATGCTAACATGAAATTTGATAAGTATTAAAATCGTCCTTGTAGTTGTCTTTTTGAACATGGTTTCATTTGTTAGAGTAAGGGGCATCTATGTCTTTTTATTAAAATATTTAATTTTCTTATAAAAATAACATAAAATAATATATATATATATATATAGTCAGGTTCAAATGAAACTCGTTTTTCATTGCAAACGTGAGGACAGCCGAGAGCGCGGCACGTGTCATTCAGAGTGAATGACACAGCATTCAGTGTTATTTAGGGTGAATATGCCATGTGGTGTATGTCTCGCCAAACGTGGGACAACGGATATATATATATATACATCTAGTATGTGTATGTGCGCCTAATTGTATATGTTCGAACGCTATTTCGGATAAATTGTGATTAACATAAAATATAGAATGAGGAATACTTACTTGGAGTTTTCCATGATTTCATATCCTTAAATGCATTAGTCTTTCGAGCCAATATGGACAATGCCTCCCCTGCATAGAATCGTTCAGGGAATCCTATTTCTTTGTTCTGATTCAATATTTCTTGTGCAGAATCTACATAAGATTGGGAAATCACTTGATGAGAATAATTGAAAAGCAACAAAAAGTTGTGGACCAGAAAGACCATTGAACATAAAGCATTTATAAGAGCATCTGAGAATTATTTTTTTTTGAAAGACAGATAACTCATGTACACATCCCGACACGAAGTCAACGAGGTATCCGGGATCCATACAGGCACCCGAGTAATCCTCGGCGACCATGGACCTACCCGAAAGCCGACCCATGGTCAGGGTATCGCCACATACGAACCCGGGTAGACAGGGATGCTATCCACTGTCCCTCCCAAGGATGTCACCGACCACTAGGCTACTAATGCTTTGATGCATCTGAGATTTTCTTATAAGAACGATATCCATATATTATTAAAACTAAAATGCATACCAAACAGATCAGCCTGGATGCATTGCAAGAAAACAATATGTATATCGTTGTATGTCAAATCATCACATTCGAAAGTTTTGTTCTCATCATAGAGATAAGCAACCATTTTGCGATTTCCAAACAAAGCAGCCATATTGATTGGCAGCAGGTCACCGTCATCGCGTATTGTCAGCAGTTGCGGATACCTTTGAACCATAGCCCTTGCCATATCGACATTTCCAAATCCAGCTGCAAAAGAAAGGGCGGTCATGCCTTGTTTATTTTGAAGTGCGAGTTGTTGATCTGTCATCCGGTCGACTAGATGCTCCACCAACTTGATGCTTTGGGATAATGTAGCAATGTGAAGTGCTGTTTCCAAATCGTCTGTGATACTATACCCCAGTAGATCTTCGAATTCACGATTATTGTCTAGGACGTATTTCGCTGCTTCCCAATCTCCTACGAGTGACGCATTATGGAGCGGTACAAAGATATCGATGTAATCTCTTCTTCTTCTTTCTAATTAAGTCAATCAAATTATTTAACTCATGGACCATCACGGAATAAATGCATTTATTACTCTATTTTAAAGCAAAAATTTAGTAGAATCAATTTTATATATATATATATATATAGAGGGTCAGGTTCAAGAGAAAACATCAAATAAACAGTTAACCGAGGAACACCTTCGTAGCCCTCCATTTGGTCTGTATCCACTTGTGCATACGAGGAATTTTGTAATATGCACATGTGCATATGTGCATAAAAAACCTAAAAGGAACTCAAATTACCCTTTTACAAAAGTGCATACGGTCCGGATGGAGGGCTACGAGGGTGTTCCCCGATTTTCCCTTGAACCTTCATTTATATATGTATGTATGTATTACAACTTACGGAAGTCTAGACCTCCACGAGGATGATTGTATGGTGATATGTATTGTTGAGGAGGACTATCTGGCAGCTGTGGTTGATTGATCATACCAGACATTTCGATTGCCAGTTGATTATTGGTAGTATCATACATTTTAATTTCTGGTGCTACCTGGATTAACAAGTTTGGCTGCTTAATTATCCCTTCCTGAACATTAATTAATGATTAACTAAAATGGATGGATATTCAGGGCTATCCACTAATATCAAATTTATGGCAATTAAATACATCATGAAAATTTAGGGCAAAAATGCAAAATCTTGATCTGAAGTTTGGGTTTTGGAGAAAATACCTGAGATAGAAAACCAACAGGCGGTGGTGGATGGTCGGAGCACGGCGGCGGATGGAGGAGTGGCGACGGTACTACAATTGACTTTGCCGTTTGCTTTAGAGGAGCACACCAAGCCACCAAATCCAATCAATAAAGAAACAAAAAGTATTTCTTTTTCAAAGTTTATACATTTGTACACTTTAAACCCTCAAAAACCTCTAATTACCACGTGNACTTTTTGGTTGTGAACGTGAGGACAGCCGAGAGCGCGACACGTGGCGGGTTTGAGTGTGGTCCCCCGCCCTTTAATTTAATGCCCTCCCATGAATTGCGCCTGGTCATCCGCCGTGCACCTGACGTGGCGCCTAGTCATCCGCCACGTGTCGCGCTCTCGGCTGTC
>LUCG01183721.1:0-14874 GCA_001633085.1 Carthamus tinctorius | reverse complement strand
GGGGAGGGGGTTACAAATGATACTATAAAATCGTTTATACAAATATAACTTCTTGAAAACTAGTTCTTCCAATTGTTAGTAGAAAAACAAAGAGTCATTATGGTTATCGTCTCTACATTGTGTTCCATCACTGACCAAAGTTATATAAGGTGAAAGAGTGGACATACTGAATATTGTCACCTATAAAATCAAATGGTTTGATATATATATACATTTATACTTTAAAACATACAGTCAACATGTTGTCCACGTGTAAATTCTATTTTTTTTTCCTGATTGTTAAGATTCCAAACCGAACCCATCATTTGTGTAGACTTGAGATGCACAAAAAAGTCTACTAAAAAAGGTCAGGCCTAGTAGCCTAGTAGGCCTGAGCTCAGGCCCAAGCTTGGTCTTAAAGTCCGACCAAACCATTTTTTTTCAAGTCTCGATTAAAGGCTAACCCAAAAAGCCCGAAAACCACTCAAACCATCTTTCGATCTTAAAGCCTGACCGGACCTAAAAAACCCGAGTTTTTTTTAACCCTTTTTACTTATCGTAAAACGAGCTTAAAAGACCTGGATTCAGGCCCGAAAAACCCTGGGCCTTGTCCATATTATAAGGATCAATAGTGTTACTAAAAATATAAGGGCTAAATTGTAATTTCCCAAAAAACATCAATTTATTTGACCGCCATTTCAAAATTTCAAACTTCCATTGTCGAACAAGTATTTTTGTAGCAGGAACTTCTTCACACCATTGAGCTCCATTTCTGGTACCTTCGTGCTCTATTGCTTCTTGTTTAACCTAAACTATCTAGCTATAATTCTTCTACATTTTCCAAGATTTCGTCTTTTTATCGGTTTACTTTAGCAAAAATCTAAGTTTTCTGTGATCGAGTTTGAGTGGTTTTTCAGATTTTAAACCATCAAATTGGTGGTCGGATTATGTTTGAAATCATCGGTAATTTGATTACGAATCTATATGTGCACGAAACGTAGATTTTGATTTTACTGGTGTTTGCAAGGTGATGCGGTGGTTATATAAGGAAACCCTAGTTTTAGGGTTTATGGATTTGTTGAATTTAATGTTTGATTGTTGGCTGTTATTTTGTTGTTCTGGAACTTGTACTTTTTGTTGAGTTTTGTATTGTGCTATTGCAGATTTGCAGTTCCATTCTTGCTAAATTAAATTGGGGGAAAAATTGATCAAAGTACGTCTTTTAAATCTTTTTTATTCCTATGAAAGCTGAAACAATCTTTATTTTGGGCTGTGTCTCTTTGAGAATTGAATGTTTAATTGCTAGGAATCTATTTTTATTCTATATGCTAAAACCACCTATTTACCTATTGTGTCGCGTTTAAAACTACTCATGTTAGTCGAAATCTTTTATCCAGTAAAGTGTTGATTCGAACGTTGCAATTCACATTGAACGGATAGAATGGTAGGTTTTCGAATTTTGCGAGAAGTGAGAAGTAAAGCATAAGGCCAAGGTCCAAGAGTACAATGTGAAATTAAAATGTGGTTTGCTCCCATTTGTGGGGATAGATTTGCATTTGCACAAATAACTAATAAGTGTGCATTTACTTTCTATTTATTTTATCATCAACTGCTCAGATGTACTTTTAACCTTTAGAGATTCATAGATTTTGTTGTTCGTCTGTCGTAGAAACAAGTGATTTGATGGCTGAGGAGATCACTTCCAACAGCTACGAAGAGGCTCGTAAGCAACAACTACTTGAGAACAAAAAGAGATTCGAGGTATTTCACCTTCAGTCTTTTTATAGCAAGTTTGATTTCATGGGTGATAGGGTAAAGCTTGCAAGATTTCTCATCCTCATTGTTTGTTTTTTTGAAGGATCTGGGAATCTTGAAGATTTCTAAAACCCTATCAGATCTTTCAAAATCTGAGAAGCAGTCCAAGGTAGTGTTTGTATTTTCTACATGTTGTTGTCAACTTTCACGACAAAAGGTGAATGCATGAGCATGTATGACGAATTTTCATTTGTTTCAAACAGCAACGTGAAGTGAAACCAAAAATAAGGAATGCTCCAGTTATAGAACCAAGGCGGTCAACACGTGCACGCAATCCTGCTCCTTCATACCGTGATGAGGTAAGTTCACCATCAAAGTATGTTATTACTCACTCTTGCAGATATAATAGTATAACACAACATGATTTTATTTCCATTAACTTGCAATAAGAAAGTGTTTGATCATAACCTTTGATGCATAATCATATTACTGTCATTAACTTGATCTCTCCAACGGTAATTTCAAGGAGTTCAAGATATGGAAATTTCTCTCGAACTCATTATTAGAACAAGGACGTGTCTTGAATGTAATAAAGATATCTTCTTTAAAAAGAAGATGCATAGCAGATTAGCAGTTAAAGTTTTCTGCCAGCCTGAAAATTCTGATCATACCCGAGAAATATCTTTTATTCATAACAAATATAATGCAAGTTGTCTTCCAGTGTTGTAGCGGATTGGTTATCGCTCGGGAGGTTCATAGCGCCCTAACCGAGTTCGAGCCTTCCCGTGCGCATACCTGCGGACATTTAAATGGGGCCATGTTTGGCCCTTAAAATTGTCGGGGATTAGTCGGGCTTTGGCCCGGACACCCTTCCAAAAAAAATATATAGTGCAAGTTTGGTTCCAAAGTCAGATGCTAAACTGTATCTGGCAACTCGTGATTAAAAATCTTGATCTCCATGTTTCTCCCATCTGCATTATGCCAAGTTCTATTTGTACAATCAACATGGAGTAATGGAAGAAACTTCTATGCCATGGCAGTTCTTAATTTGTTCATTATGATCTAAATCTAAAATGAAAGTTATACTTAAGTTACGTACAGAAAATTCTTAGATAAATTTCATGACTAATTTCTAAATTTCTTGTTTTCATAGCTTGATATAGGTCTACCATCTGTGAGGAGGAGATCAAAATCTAATTCATCATGGGAAAGGTTCAAATGGCATATAGTGAATTTATTTTTTTACCAAGTATGTTGTATCAATTATCACGGCTCATAATGATGATATTTGTTTTTAGTTATCTTGTAAGACCATTGGAAGAAGTCAAAATTGCCTCATATGAAGAAAGGGTTCATGCAGTGAAGGATGCAGAGAAGGTCCAAAGCAATTTGCAGTCTGGATATCCCTCTTTTGTGAAGTCAATGGTCCGTTCTCATGTTTACAGTTGCTTTTGGTTGGTAAGTGGCAAAAATAAACGATCCTGTTACATGCATTACCCCCTCCCCCCAAAAAGAACAAAAACGTAAACCAGGAAACTATCACCTCACTTGATAGGACTGGTTTTTAAGGGTGCGTTTGGTACACAGACTGGACTGACTGGTGAGGTAGGCAGGGGAAAAAGTTGTGGAAGGTTTTCGGGTCATAATTTGACATGGGTAGTTCAGTAATTTACAAATCTTGTCCCATTTCCCAGATAAGTTCCACTGATTTTGGTGGTACATAAAAATGCATTTTTTTTCTTACTCGTGTCCTTTCCTGTTCCAGCCTAATGTCAGACCAAACTTAGGAGAATAGGTTTATGTACCGTCCTGTTTTTGCATACAAACTCCAATCTCTATTAAAACTTTACGCTAGTGTAAATACTCATATAAAACTAAACTATATGTGTCTTTTTGGTTGATTTTGCATCTCTATAGGGGTTACCTACGAGCTTCTGCAGGAAACATCTTCCGAAGTCCACAGTAAGTATGGTACTAGAAGATGAGGATGGCAATGACTATGATGCTCAATTCATTAGTGAAAGAACTGGACTTAGCGGTGGGTGGAGAGCATTTGCGTTAGAACACAAACTCGATGATGGCGATGCTTTGGTATTTGAATTGGTCGAGCCAAGGAGATTCAAGGTATGTTGATGCTTTTGTATTTGAATCAATCAACCCAACAAGATTCATGGTATTTCTTTGAAGCATGTCTGCTTTTTATATCCATAATTTATATTGAAATGTTAGTTGGCAATTCTGGTACAAGCAAAGGATCGTGTGAGAAGTTGAGTTTAGCGTGAGAACCATAAGAAGTGGATGTGAACCGTTGATCACTTTTAATCTCATGCCCTCCATGAATTGTGCTTTAGAAGGGAATTGATCCGGTGTATCCTATCTTGGTGCATTTCATCCTAACGTGCATCCACTTCTCACCCAACGGTTTATAACCACTTCTCACGTTAACCTCAGCTTCTCAATGGAACCCAAGTCCAACCCCTACTAAAAGAGTGGTGAAGGTTGGGTGATCTGGCATCTACATCGGCAAGACATTGACCATTTGTCATCAATATATGGGGTTCCATGGATTTTCACACTGTACCAGAGTCGAGCCAAAACAAAAGGGACTCAACGGGCATGTGTGCTTGTCTAGCCTCCATTGGATGGGGTGTGTTGGAGTCTGGAGTCCCACATCAGCCAGACTTGGACCCTTTTTTCCCAATATATATTGGAACTCTCTTCAATCCTCAAGGGCTCTTTTGAATGATAATTGATGGGATTCCACATATTCTCAATTTCTCACACCTGCTCGCCAAAACCACCACCTACCTCATATGGAAAAAGAAATTCCCCTTCACCCCATAGAAACTACTCCCTTTTGCCCCAAAATTCATCTCCACAATGAAGAAGAGACTGTTTTTAAATGTGTAATTATTACACTTTTTAGAAACTAGATGGAAATTTTACTCAAGTATTGAATTCTCCATCTCATAATTAAAGGGTAGATGGTAAAGTAGACACTCATTTTAGGATAAACTAAACATAGAAACGTGGACAATTGTTTTAGGACGGGGGTATAGTACATCATATGACTTAGCACATAGTTATAGAAGGGGATTTAACCACCTATCAAATTCATGATCATGAAACACCCTTCATTGCAGCCAAACAAGAGAATTGTGTAGGCTCCAATCAAGATTGCTATGTTGAGTAACAATGACATTGGGCAATTAGATATTACGTCCGTCCGTCCCAAAATAACTTTCAATAATGAAAAAGGCACATAATTTTAGAAAGAATAAATTACAATTTTTGTCCCTATAGTTTGTTAGTAATTGCAATTTTCATCCATATGCTTTCAAAATTATGATTTCGTCCATGCGGTTTGCAATTCATTGTTGTTTTCGTTCATTAGGCTAACTCCGTTAGCGGTAACCATCAAGTATGAGAGACGAAAACAACAATTAATTATAAATCATAGGGATGGTAACCGTAAATTCAAAAGCACAGAAACAAAAATAACAATTTTCAATAAAAGAAAGACATTTACATTCTTTAGTTAAATAAAGAACAACTTCACCCCTAAATTATAACTGAAGAGATGAGGTAATAAATTTATCCAACATTAAGGGTAGAATTGGAAAGTAAGCACTTACTTTTGAAAGTGTACACTTATTTTGGGACAAATTAAAATAGAAATGTGAAGACTTATTTGAGACAAAAGGGAGTGAATAGTAATTTCCAAACATCCCAAAAATGGAAATGAGGTGGTTTCATTGATAGAGGGAATTTAGCAAAGAAAATAGAAGACAATTTTTTAGAGGTTTTCATGATGCTATTGCAGATTTACATAGTTAAAGCAGCATCAGATGATACTAGTATGCCTAATGTTGAAAAAGAAGCCACCGAAACCAAACAGACTTCAACGGCATCAAAAAAGCGAAAAAAGACGCTCGACAACTCAGCAGAAAATGTGAAGAAGCCGAAAGATGTTAAAAAAGAAGCTGCTGAAACCAAAGAGACTTCAATGACATCAAAAAAGCGAAAAAAGACTCTCGACAACTCAGCAGAAAATGTGAAGAAGCCGAAAGATGTTAAAAAAGAAGCTGCTGAAACCAAAGAGACTTCAATGACATCAAAGAGGCGAAAAAAGACGCTCGAAAGTTCAGCTGAAAAAAACGAGAAGAAGCCAAAAGCGAAAAGCAGCCCTCCAACCAAGAAACCGGAGGAAAATGTGACTGCTACACGGCGTTCTACCAGAAAACGAAATGGGAACTGAATCCGAAAGAAGTCAGAAAACCGATTCTTTTAAACCCGTGGAAGCGATTTTAGAACAGTTTTGATAGTCTCCATCTTGTAGATGTTGTCATGAAGGTTGAAACAAAAGTTCATGGCTCTTAGGCCTTAGCTATTTGGTTAGTGTTACAACTTACAAATTAGAGTAAATTATGCTTTTAGTCCTTGTGGGTTGTTAGAAAATTGCTATTTCATGGTTGTACTTTTAAATTTATGATTTTCATTCATGTGATGGATGATTTATTGTTATTTTTGTCTTTGTGATTTATGGTTTTATTGTTGTTTTCCTTCCTTATATGAGAATAACAATGAATTGGAAAACGATAGGGTTTTGCATTTGTAGGCAAATACTTAAAGATTGATCAAAAGGGTTGTTTTATCAAAACGTCACCAATACAATCTTTGGTATTGTTTGGATTTACGTATTGTTCAAAATCTGGTTGTTCAAAAGCTTGTTTGTAGGTTACCAATCAAAGAACATATTTTATTCCATGAATTTTCAAATAAGACAAAAAATGACAAAATAAGAGATGCTTTTCCAAAATACTTTAAAAAAAAAGAAATAAAGGAAGCTTGCCAATTTGTCAGAGGATACTTTATTCTTGTCAGCCATCAGCAATCACTTGAACAGAATTCAAATTACAAGTTTTCATTTTCTTGTCTCATAGCAGATTGCGGTTTTAATAACGGAATGGAAGTTCGGTGGAAGGTTTTATGCTTGCACTTTGAAATGAGTTGTTCGGTAATTTAGTATTGTCTTGCAAAAAATGAAGTCTTTTTCCATTCAGTCTTTGCCATGTTTCAGTTTAATTTCACTTTGAACCTCGACAGCTTATTATTCTACCCCATCCGTCCTTTCTATATACCAAAAAAGAGAGAGAGGATCATATATGATTTATGGTATTAGTTGAAAATGTGGTCATTCGAAATAAAGGGATGTTAGATATTGCTCTTCAGTTTTTTTCACTCAAAACATAAATATTGTTAACAAATGCAAGTACATAATCCATCGTTAACGACTATGGCCGTTCACTAAACATTTACCCGAATAAGTGTTTACCGGTTTCATTTGTCTTATGGTCCTTACGGACCTCGCCTATTGAGACGGAAACTACCTAGAATCTTACTTGTAAGAGGAATAACAAGGATCAGGCATAACCGGTAAGTGATGGAAAAAACTTACCCAGTAAATGCTTACTGGTTTTGATACCCTTACCAACAATCAATTTTGATGGTTAAAAATGTTATACGATAAGATAAGTGAGTAATATCTTTGCTGGGTAAAAAACCAAAGTTAAGGGTTATTTACTAAACTCTTACCAGATAAATCCTTACCTAGTAAGAATTTGATAAACGACCCATAACTATAGTTTTTTGGGTTTACTTTACGAAAGTATATCCAACTTGTCACGAAAAGTTATTGTATGTAATGTATTTCTATTTTTACCATTTGGCGTATCAAAAGTATCAAAACCTACCATTTAATGTATTTCATGACAAGTTAGATACATTAAATAATTGGTTTTCATAAAGTTGAATCCATACAATGACCATATCTTAAACTCTAATATGTCAAATGGTAAAAACGGAAGTACGGTACATATAATAACTTTTCGTGACAAGTTAGATACACTTTCACGAAGTAAACCCTAGTTTTTTAACCAAAAACAATGTACACACATATTCAAAGATAATAAGGAAAGACAATGTAAACAGATTCAAAGATAAAGGAAACATCAGGAACATTGATAACTGTCATTTTAGTTCAATGTTTATAACATGTATCTTGACATTAATATTTGGATAATGAGATAATACATTAGAGGTGGGTTCAAATGTGAACCACTTTTTGGTTGTGAACGTGAGGATAGCCGAGAGCACGACACATGGCGGATGACTAGGCGCCACTTCAGGTCCACGACGGATGACTAGGCGCGATTTATGGGTGGGCATCGAATTAAAGGGGGGACCACACTCAAAGCCGCCACGTGTCGCGCTCTCGACTATCTTCACGTTCACAACCAAAAAATGGTTCACATTTTAACTTTCCTCTATTACATTAACTATCAACTATCAATTTTTGATTCTTCAAGTTCAAACGACCATAAACTACTAAACCTACATGTTTAAATAAACTACTAAACCCACAAATGTCAAATACCAAACCCTATTCTGAAGACACAACTTGTAACCATTTTCAAATCAAACTAACAAATATAATAAAACAAGCAACTAATTGATTAGTTATAAACCAAAATACAGCAGGAGCAAACACATAGAAGTCACAGTTATAAATTAATAAACGACAATTGAAATTCAAATCACGAATGTGTTCCTTTCAGTACATAGCCAGCCAAAACACAAAACAAATCTCATATTCTAGTGAACAAACAAAAGTCTAGGTTCACTACAAAAAAAGGCTGCTTGTTTTCGACATAGTAGAGTGCTTAAGCAACGGCATCTAGAAAAGCTCTTCCAGGTTGACGGTTTGCAAGAGGTCCATGGCATCCAAGAAGCTGCACACCATTAACGATAAGTATTCTCGTCACCAAACACAAAATCAAGAAACTTAAACAAGAAACAAACTTAAACAAATTAGACCGATAGCAAAGACTCCAAACCCAGTTACCAAAAATGTTCCACAGTTGGGGGGTAAGTGGTCACACACACACACACACTCACACTCTTATATATAGTCTTGTGTTCATGCAAGACCCATGAGACCATATTTTTATGGTTGAAACTTCACAACAAAACATTATAAAGGTAATGGAACTCCAAAACCTTCACAGCAAGAAGACTATGAAGGTTAAATGTAAAAATGTGGTCTAAAGTGTCTCACACAATCTCATGTGTGTGTATATATATAAACTTATGTTTTATGTATTACTCTATAGGCCAATGATATTAAACAAATTTTAGATTAGGTTATATGCTAAAAACCAACAATACAAGACATAAAAAATGTAAGAAAAAACAAAATCAGATACCGCTTTACACAATCCATGTATGACCATGGTATGCAGTTGTTGCAGCGACCCTTTTAGAACACGGCTAAACTATAATAAACATGATGTCTAAAAAGTATGTAAACAAATACCTTGGCATTAACACCATCAGACATGATACGGTTCTCTGACTTCCATTGCACGTAATCAGTACGGCTAAACTTCGTGAATCCCCTGAAACAACCATGTCACAAATGCCATCAACAAGAATGTCTCATAACAACCAATAACACCTAACCTCTCATGTATTTATCAACCAAAAAAACATTAAAATAAAGAACGACATTAGCAAAGACCAATTGAGTTGTATAGTTTATATACCATTTCCGGCTGACAATGATCTTTTGACGGCCAGGGAACTTGAACTTAGCACGACGTAGTGCCTCCTGAGCATTCTGGCTGTTGCCATCTTTGCAACGAACGGAGAGAAGGACTTGACCGATGCTAACACGGGCACAAGTACCTTGTGGTTTGCCAAAAGCACCCCTCATACCGGTCTGGAGCCTATCAGCCCCAGCACACGACAACATCTTGTTGATACGTAGCACATGGAAGGGGTGAACACGAACCCTCAAATGGAAAGCATCCTTACCAGCAAACTTGGTCATGTACTTGTTGCAAGCAATACGTGCAGCTTCAAGTGCCTCACTGGAGACATTCTCCTTTTCCCAACTGACCAAATGAACACAGAAGGGGAACTCATCGACTCCCTTCCTCTTCATGCCCACATCATAGATCCTGATCTTTGAATCAGGAACACCACGGCAGTAGCGAGACTTTGGGTACGGCTTGTTCTTGATCTGACGGTAACACCTAGCCGGTCCTGCACGAAATACAAAATTGTTTGTAAGGATTTAATCAAATTTCAAATACATATGTTCACATAAATTCTAAAATGATGTGTTAATAACACACAAGGATAACTAAGAAACATAGAATCTTAAGTCTAGACAGAGTGCCAAACGGTGAAACCATAAATCTTTATCTTGCAAATCAAAAACACTATCAATCTATCATCAAAACAAAAAACCAACAGCTGTCTAACCAATAATTTCATATAGCAACTTAGAATCAGGCTAAGCAATATATGTCCAAGAACAAGCTGGTGCAGAAAAATTAAGACCATCACATCAAGCAAACTGTACTCATATAGTTTGGCCTCAAACAAAATCATAGACACATAGCAGATAAATGCTATGTAACCAAAACAAAACATAAAAAAACTCATTGATTCAATCTGTTATGTGTCTTCATATTGTTACTTGGGGCCTGATTACATGACTCTGAAATCTGTTTATTTGAATACAATGAGACTGAATTTTGTTGCACTAGTTTGTGGAGGTATACATTGGTGCCAAAAGGTGAACCCTAAAGCAAAAATCCTTGGAAAAGACACAATATTGCAGTAAGTAAACCATTATAAACCAATGAACCGTTGAAACAAACATTCTTAGGTTTGTTAATGGTTTAAACAAACGGCCATCATTCAACCACAAGGGAAAATAAGCAAATCCGTGAATCTTAAAGCCCGGAATTCGTCTCAAATCAAACCAATTGTAGTTGCAGGCTACAATCGAGTACATAGATCCAAAAGAACATATAGATATCCAGCCAAATACCATATCAAATCGTCTCAAAACTAGAACTTCATACAGCTACCTAAAATCAGGCCAACCAATCCATTTCCACAACATTTCACCATACATAACCTCACAAGACAAACTAATTCAACAAAATTCAGACTCCTCGCATCGAGAAAAAACAGATTTCAAAACTCATGTAATCAGACCTCAAATGAAAAATCACAAAACACACAACAGATCGAATCGAAGATGCCAAATCAAAACATAAATAGCACAAATAGCACCAATTGACCATAAATCGATGAAGAGAGATTGAGGAGAAAACATACTTCTTCCCATTGCTAATTATTGTCGATGCTGCGCAAAATCTTGGTGAAGGAAGAACCCTAATTAGGGCAAAGAGGGGAAACAGGTGTTTATATATATAGTGGTTTATATGGGCTTTTTTGGGTGGGCCTACGTAAGGGTATGCGTCATAATTAGCAGTGTTGAAATTGGGCCTGATATTTAATTTTGGGCTTACGTAAGCGTATTCGTCATTGGAGTTTTGAAATTGGGCTTCAGATATACGGGCAGCCGACTAATCCTCTGCGACCATGGACCGATCCGAAAGCCGACTGATCCTAGACAGGAGGGATGTCATCCACTGTCCCTTTCCAAGGATATTACCAACCACTGGGCTACTAATGCTTCGATGAAGGAATTAGGAGTTTGTTTGACAGTTGCTGCTGAATGGTTTTAGTGCTGAATGATTAAGAGGCTGTGTAAAATGAGATATGGTTGTCTGGTAATTGTTGAGAATAGAATGAGAGCGCCTGATGGTTAAAGGAGGTCCTAGAATACAAAACCATTCAGAGACGGTTTTCCTTTTTGCCAAACTAAGTTTGTTTCTTAACGATTCAAAAGCTACCTCTTAATGGAACTGTTAATAGGTAAACAAACAACCTCTTAGAATAGGAGGAATCGGTAATGTTTGATTAAGGTTTAGTCAGTTAAGTCAAGTTATGGACTCGTTATTAGACTTTACACGCGATAAAAAAAAACTAACAAGTTAAAATAGGTCAAATGTAATCCCAATGGGACAGCCTACATTTTTTTAGAAGACAACAATTTACAAAACTAACCATTGGGAATAAGTTCAAAACACAAGTTTATTTGGGTGGAGGAGTTTTTGTAAATACAATTAAATCACAAGAAGTTGAAATCTCATAAAACATCGCAATGAAAGAAATTGAGGAAGCCGCCTACGTATTTCTTATTAATTAAACCGATTAAAATGAATAACTAAGAGACAACTAACAAAATCTTTATTTAGTTCGATTATTGAACAGTTTTGTAAAAATCTTAAATCAGTTAAACCAACCAAATAACATCCTTACAGAAGAAACATCCAGATGCATAAATGTAACAGTAGACTATCGTGCTATATCCATAAAATAAGTAGAATTTTACGAATAAAGACTCCAACTATTTAGTAGGAATTTGCTCTTACCAAGTTACAACCATTGAAAAACTAATTTACATGACAAAATTCCAACATGAATTATACACACCAAAAAAATTGGAAAACAATATTTCGAGTATTTCTACATGGTAAATAGTTATTTAAACAATATTCATTGTGTGTTAAATACCTTCAGCTATCATACCAAACCAGACAAATAAAGTATATCCCAAACAGAGGCAGACTCTGAAGGATAAGATGTACACAGACCTTACCTCTGCCCCCTTAAATTTAAACCCCAATTCAAAATCACCTATAAATACATAAAAAGAGTGTACATATAACTTTGTTCATCTAGGTGCAATGGTGGGAACAACACCACTAACAAGATCACTACCAGAAATATCTGAGGAAACATATGGGTTCTTTGTTGTGGAAGATGAAGTTTGAGAAGACACACTCTTCCCGTGTTCGATATCCATCGAATCATGGGTCCTCGACTCGGATTCCGGCATCATATGCCATATGTTTTCGAGTTCGCGAACGACTTCCACCATCGATGGCCGTTCATCCGTGTCTTCCTTACAACACTTGAGGGCTAAGGTCACAAACTTTTCGACACATTCAGATGGGTAAGATCCCATTTTTGCATCGATGACCGAGAATATCATGCCGGATCGATAAGCGATATTAACCTGACAAATGGATTGAAACGAAGATGTTTAGTTTTAGTGTATTGGGCAGGTTCATTTGAGAAGCGTAAATATTTTGAGGACGCTGAGAACCAAACTATTCATTATGAATAATACTCAGTGAATAAAAAATACATATACCANTAGTTTGCTCTTTAAACCTTGTTTTTTTTTTTTTTTTGATAAGGTTCACCTGGGTTTGCCAGGCTACATCCTTGGTAATTTTTACCAAGAGCTAAAGCATGCTCCCCTGGGATTAATACTCAGTGGCCCCTGGTTGCTCAGCTGGTTACTGGTTATGACTCATGTTGATCATGTGCTCCATAAAATAACCCTCTTTGTTTTACTTTCGTAGCATCCACATAAGAGTTCTTGATTTAACATTAAAAAAAAAAGCAAAGCCTTATCTTTTCACAATTCCATATTAGGGTTGGGTTCGGGTAAGAAGTGAGTTAACATGAGAAGTGGTTATCAACCGTTGGATGAGATGCAATAGATCGATCCTGTATTTAGCGAGACTCAGGGATGCACTTGAAATTAAAAGCGATCAAGGGTTCAGATCCACTTCTCAAGCTTCTCAAGTTCACTCAACTTCTCACACGATCCTTCACCTCCATATTGTTCATTTTCGGACGATTTTTGTGAATTACGTGAACTATGGACGTCATTCAATGACTCGATCTATTGAATTGACAATCAAACTCTATCTTCCTCCTTTTTTTTTGGGTAACCATGGGCCCCTGAAGATAAAAGCCAGAAAAATCCCCAGTGGCCCTCAGTCAGTGTTTGATACGCAGACTGGACTGAACTGGAAAGGACAAGTTGTTTGTCTCGAATTGGCAGCCTAAAGGGAGGAAGCTGTTATTTGCCGGTTGAGTTGTTTCCTCAAGGTTTTTCCTTTTCCTCCAAAAAGAATGGAGTACAAGAAAGCGGTAAGGCAATACCTCTCGGACGATGTTCTTGCCATGTGTGATGGGGTGCATTCCCGTCAAGAGTTCAAGAAATACGACACCCAAGCTATAAACGTCACTTTTATCCGTTAGTTTATGAGTCAAGAAGTACTCTGGATCAAGGTACCCCTACAAAAGAAAAAAACAATTTTAAGATCCACAACCAAAGGCACACTTTGACTTTTGGGAACAAAGTCATGACTTTTTAGATTCAATTTTCGTAAGCATTTTGCCACGAATTTATCAATTTTTTTCGTAATTGGAAAAATAGTTATAATGTTTAAGATACCCATCAAAATTAACTCAAAAATATAAGTCCATCAAGTCAATCTGAAGTCAAAGATTTACTTCATTTGACCTTAAAAAAGTCAAACTGTACTTCCATGAACACAAACTATCAAAATAAATTGATGCTTACCGGGGTTCCCTTGACCACAGTTGATACATGACCGGGGACAACTCCTTCCAAGTCGGCAACTGGAGCAAGCCGTGAAAGTCCAAAGTCCGCCACCTTTGCAACGAGTCTGGAGTCGAGTAAGATGTTCGTGGCCTTGATATCCCGATGAAATATCGGAGGATTAGCTTCCGTATGTAGGTAGAGAATGCCCTTGGCCGAGCCCAAAGCAATTCTTAATCTTGTAGCAAAACTGAAGGATTCCTTATACTTTTCTGTAACTGGAGAACGTAAACACACATAAGTTTGGAAAACTTATACAGATAGTTTCTTTATACTTTTCTTAATCCATATAGACAACATAACCATACAGATGGTTCAATTCATACAGGGTTTAATGGAAAAATGTATTACTTATAGAGAGTAACATAAGGAAGTTTATTAAGACATACCTGATAAGTGATCTCTGAGAGTGCCGTTAGACATGAACTCATAAACCAACATCTGCATGCACAAATGTCATGATTTTTAGAATTGGGTCATATCCTTATCATTTTTTCTCTTAAGTGCAAAGTTTTATGGCCAAATAGTTGAATAGAAGATTTTTAGTACTAGACAAATACCTAAAATACCCTTCAAGATGGACAAAATAGATGAATTTGAGGGCCAAAATCAGTAAGATGCATCATGTAATGATTAGTAATGGGCAAAAAGGTAATCTTGGATTGAAACTATGTCAAAAAAATTGTTGCATCTATATTAGGACATCCCGAAAACTGAACAAGTTCTTGGGG